>PPLV02000022.1:0-206991 GCA_003706635.2 Ambrosiozyma maleeae (nom. inval.) | reverse complement strand
GAGCATCATCCTCCCCTTCATCCTCCCCTTCATCCTCCCCTTCATCCTCCCCTTCATCCTCCCCTTCATCCTCCCCTTCATCCTCTAAGCCATCAACTGCCGGACCGCACCAGCAATTTTTACCAATATCAAATACCCTCTACTAAACATAAGAAGAGATCCTACACATACAGGCTGGTGATGGGGCCAAGACTGCATTGAATGGCAGAATTGAGGAATCTGTATAGAGCAGAAACACATCTAACATGGGAGACGGCGAGTTGCTGAAGCAGAAACATATAGAGTACATCAAGTCACTTGATGACAAGCAGCAGTTTATAGAGTACTGGATGTCGGAGCATTTGAGGATGAACGGGCTTTACTGGGGAGTGTGTGCCCTCTTCCTCCTGGAGCACCAAGACGAGTTCAACAAGGAGGAGATCATCAAGTTTGTGAAATCGTGCTTTGATCCACAGTCGGGCGGGTTTGGGTCCTTCCCACGCCATGACTCTCACATTTTGTCCACCCTCTCAGCATTGCAGATACTCAAAATGTACGACTGCCTGGACTGCCTGGATGAAGATCAGACCAAGGCCACTGTCGGCTTCATTAGGGGCTTGCAGCTACCGGACGGGTCTTTCCAAGGCGACAGATTTGGCGAAGTCGATACGAGGTTTGTATACACCGGCATTCAGTCATTGGCAATCCTTGAAGAGTTGACACCAGAGGTTGTCAACCCAGCAGTGGATTTCATATTGAAGTGCCAGAACTTCGATGGTGCTTTCGGGATGGTGCCAGGCTCAGAATCGCATGCTGCACAGGCGTTCACCTGTCTTGGAACGCTAGCTATATGTGGTGCATTGGATAAGTTACAGAATGAAGAGCTGCTAGTTTGGTGGCTAAGTGAAAGACAAGTGGCCAACGGTGGATTAAACGGCAGACCTGAAAAGCTGCCGGATGTTTGCTACAGCTGGTGGGTGTTGTCTTGTCTTAGTATATTGAATAAGCTGGATTATATAAATTCTGAAAAATTGAGAGAGTTCATTATAAGTTGCCAGGACTTTGACAATGGAGGCATTGGAGACCGTCCAGACAACCAAGTCGATGTTTATCACACTTTGTTTGGTATTGCAGGCTTGAGCTTGCTTGGTTACGAAAAGCTAGTGGACATCGATCCGGTTTACTGTATGCCCTGCTTCATTACAGAAACCATCAAGAAATACCCCTACAGCAACTAAAGACCTATTATGCTACAAATATCTTCACCGACTGCTAAATGAACCATAGTTTTATAAATATCCGGTTTTCTGGAATATAAGCAAGTTATTAGTATATAGTTTACTCTTTAATTGAGAAACAGTTCTTTCATCATTGACTTTCCTGTAGAGGCAGTGTATTCAAGGTACTGGATTTTACCATTAGAATAAAACAATCCTGGATTCAGAACATGGCAGTCTTCGTAAACCAGATCAAATCTAGGTGATGTTGGATCAATTATAAACAAAACATTCGGCAAGGGAAGCAGACTCAATGCTTGTGCATAGTTTGAATAAATAGGTCTCACTTGTGATGTGAAAGGAGACACAGAACCTTGGTCTAGCAAAGTCTTGACTACCTTTCTGGATTCTTTAACCTCTGGTGACAACTTCTCCCTTGTTAGCTTATCAATCTCCAATTCTGGGGAATTGTCTCCATTAGCTGACTCGCCGACGTCAATTTCCACCTCCGTAATACTAGATAAATAGGTCACATCGTTTCGTCTGAGTCTCTCACCAAGATTGTCTCTCACAACCACCATTTCATGAGATAGATAGTTAAATCTGCAAGGGTTTGGACACCATTCAATATCGTTAACCAATCTTGTCAACCGGGAGCCAAACACCTTTGGTATTCTGAACTTTGGGAATAGCGCATTGGAACCTTTGGTTACTATTGACGACCAAGGATCTTTATCACCAGGAACAAATATTAACTTGCAATTCTTTGTCAAAGTAGGAAACTTCTCAATCACAGCTGCCAACGAATTAAAATTCTCTTTGTAAAGATCAGACGTAGATAAGGTAGACGTTGATCCCTCAGTAGAATCAAACGGTTTTGATGTGAATGGACCATTAAAGATGATGGAAACAAATTTAACAGTGCTGCTGTCCATTTCTTCCTCGAGCTTTTTAAAGAGTTTCCTTAATGAATCCAGAACTTTAATGTTATCCAGGAACAAGTCCCCACCAAGGACGATCAGCCTATTTTCTGGTGTGGACTTTTGAAGCATTATCAATTTTCTTTTCAAATTTCTATCGATACGGCCATTCTTCGAATACATTGAGGAGAAATCCATGTTACCAAATGCCTCTAATGACAGTTCTCGTTTTTCTGAAGGAGGGTGTGCAATCGAACTGACATAGAACTTTCCACTGTTGGAATATATACCATCACATACTAGGAAATTTCCAGGAACATAGTAGGCGTTGTCAGGGAATATAGTCTGGGAAAGCTCCAACTCAATAGCGTCAGACTCGTCTTGTAATTGCCAAAGTCCTTTTGCGTTTTTAGTGAAGAGACCAAAGAGAACAAATCTCTGTCCGTGTCTACCTAGCAGATTTTTGATCTGTGTAATTTGGTGTTGGCTATAAGCGGAGTGCATCGATCCTGTGATGGAGTTCACCGAGCTGAATGTTGATGGCTGAAAGTTTTCGTTTCTTTGCAGTCTGTCCTTTAAAATGTTTAGTCTTGTGGTGAAGTAGTCAATGGTATCCTGTGGACTTGGCAGATCAATCAACGATGAGCCCGTGTCTGTATCTGCAACCACGTCGAATTGTCTTCTCTTTGCGTTGAATTTGAACCTTTTAAAGTTGGCAACATCCACCACTTTAAAGAAATCTTGCCATTTTAGAGATTCATCCGACACGGTTGCTCTGTCGAGCACCTGATCTTTGTGGATCTCAAATCCCGGGTCTGTATCCTGTACATCTGCAACGGTGTCCAGGCGAGTAGCAGGGCCGGCCCGACTATTATTTCTGCTTTCCAGATCGTCTTTCAGGGCCATCTCCTTGATTATCAATGCAATGCTGTCTCCGTCTACAAACAACCCCCGATCCTGGTCCTTCCACACGCGTGCAATGTTCTCCAGAAAGCTGATCGTCCTAGGCCCTCTCCACTCGTTTCCAAACCTCCTTCCTATGTATTCACTCAGTGTCTCCAGCGCACTCGACTGGATGTTTAGCCCGTGCTTCTTGGACAGCACTCTGTACGCCAGCGGCCTCAAGTTGGACGGCTTCAGTGCTATCGGTAACGCCGCTGGTGCCTCCATTTTGCCTCCGTCTCCAATCCTCGTTACCGCTCACCCGTCACTACTATTCTCAGACCCTTAATCCCAACCTGCCGCCCCCTATGCCCCACTTACTCCCGGCTCTTCTTCACACACATTCAAATTTCACAGGCTCAAATCCAACCGCAAAAAAACATCACCAAATCGCCAAAACGCGTCGGGCTCTTTTGTTATTTTAACGTGTTTAGAGGGCTTGAGGGAGTTGGGGAGTTGAGGAGTTGGGGAGAGAGGAAGGGGTAGAGAGGAAGGGGTAGAGAGGGCAAGAAGGGTGCTGAGAGCCAAGATGTCTAATAAAGGGGTGAGGTTTTCTATGGAGACAGGGTATGGGAAATTGACGGAGGCAGAGAAGAGGCGGCGGTCGGCGAGCGCACTAGAGTACTTGAACCCGAAAGATAAGACGCAGCCGCCGGCGTCGCCGTCATCCCGAACCAGGAGCCGGTACAGAAGCAGCACGGGTGAACGCAATGAGGTGGAGGATATTCTGAGGAAGTACGGTAGGCTGAAGCCGGCGCCACGGTCTGTGCTGAAACCGAGCCTGGAGCCACGGGCACGCAAGCTGGACACAAGCCGGTCGTCTACGGAGAGGATTTTGCAAAACATACATGCTAAGAGAGAGAAACTCGAGGTTCCGCAGATCAGCATTGAGAGACCGAGCAGCAGCGGTGCCAGGCCCACCACAGCTGACACAGTGAAGCAACATGGGATGTGGAACTCGCTGTCGGATATCGGAAAGAGAGTCCTGAATTCAGTTTTCTATACTGAGCGTCACCCGGTCCCTGATGCTGGGGCCCCAAACACTGGCCAACCAACAGCCTTGGGATCATGGAACGCAAGGGAGCTAAGGTCAATGGCTAGTCGCCAAAGAATCCCAAAAGAAAGAGCATTGAAAGATTTGGATTTGAAAAGAATAGAGAAGGAGTCTCAACTACGGAAGCTTGATAGAGAAATTAGTATTCGTCAATCTGAATTGAATGATCTGCCGCATTTACAGCTTCAGTCCAAGATTGATTCGATAGAAAAGACGCTAGCAGAAAAGCAACAACGTGGTGGTGGGTCGATAAACCACCAGTCTGATGATTTGCTACTGTCACAATTGAACCTTATCAGGTCCGATATCTCTACATTGAAGAGACAGCAGGAATCCAATTTTTCTGGGTTTCAAGCAAAGATTGAAGATTTGGAATTGCAGAGAGAGAAAAGTAAACGGGAATTGGCTATGATGATGAACGAGTTGGACCACAAAAGACAGGAACTGGACGCGGAAAGAGACAAGTATGTTAGACTATTAGAGAGTACAAGAAGAAAGAGACGACTTGATGAATCGGAAGATGACGAAGGTGATGACGGTGTTTATGACTACCCTGACGTTGAAACTAAAGATCCTGCTCAATCTAGTAGGAAAAAGAGACACCGGCCCTATAGCGAGTCCCGGACAGGTAGTAGCCACTTCCGAGACCATGATTACTCAGAGATTAATTCGAATAAGGCAAAGGAGATAATGGAGGTGTTTGCTCGATCTTTAAAAGAAGCTGAAAGAGTGGTTGAAGATAATACCGTCTTGGCCAAGAAACTCAAGCAAAGATCGATCAATCATTCAACTGCTGAGTAGCGTTTGTAGCTGTGTATGTTAGCACCATGAAATTAGGCGGATACAATAGAATTTCATAATCAATATATAAATAAGAGTTAAAAGGAATATAAAATGCAAGGCAAGGCCAAAGTGGAGAGCAAACAACGGCTATATACTATACAAAACAACAAAAAGAGCAAAAACGGAAAAACAAAATATAAAAGACGTCTTGGAGAAGGTCATGACATGGTATATGCAACGGGTGGTTTCTATTTTCTGATCAGTGTTTCTTGTGTCTGTGGCCTATGAAGTTTCTCTTGAATAGGCTGAAAGCGGTGTCTCTTTTAGTGAAAGAAGATTTCAGGTTAGGGTAGTTACAACCAACGTCGACCTGGTCATTCTGTGTGTATGCGTAACATGTTGTACCAGAGGCACATTCCATGTTAACCCATTTACCAAAGTTACAGATGGCAAAGGAGCCATCCTCAGCACAGGCGATCTCGCCGTCTGTTGAACAGGAGTCAGCGGATCCCAAGTATTGACCGTTTGAGAAGTTTAGGTTCATACATTGGGCCTTTTCTGTGCCGGTTAATGCTGAACAGTCAGTGTAAGACGAAGTTGCAGCAGTCGTAGTGGTGGAAGCAGTGGATATCGTTGCAGTTGTAGAAGCGGTTGTAGTGACAGTTAACATGGTAGTTGGAGGACCAGCAAATGGGTTAGTGAACTGAGTGGTGGTTGGCAAACCTGGGGTTTGCTCATTTAGTGAGACCAATGAGGTCGCTGGCTGTCTATTCAAAGTTGTCTGTGTTTGCTCTAAAGATTCAGAGTTAGATGAAGTTGCTGAAGTTTCAGCAGATGGTGCTGTAGGAATGACAATGGCAGGGGTGGTTTCCAATTGAGAAGTAGCAGTGGAGGTGGATGAAGTGGATGAGGTGGATGAAGTGGATGAAGTGGATGAGGTGGATGAAGTGGATGAAGTGGATGAGGTGGATGAGGTGGATGAAGTGGATGAAGTGGATGAAGTGGATGAGGTGGACGAAGTGGATGAGGTGGATGAGGTGGATGAGGTGGATGAGGTGGATGAGGTGGATGAGGTGGATGAGGTGGATGAGGTGGATGAGGTGGATGAGGTGGATGAGGTGGATGAGGTGGATGAGGTGGATGAGGTGGATGAGGTGGATGAGGTGGATGAGGTGGATGAGGTGGATGAGGTGGATGAGGTGGATGAGGTGGATGAGGTGGATGAGGTGGAAGTAGTGGAAGTAGTAGAAGTAGTGGAAGATGCTAAGATTGAACTTGAGGATGAAGAAGCAACAGATGATGTTGAAGAAGCACCTGAAGTCAGCAAACTCTTCATAGCCTGAACATAGTTTAGATCATCGTCAACAGTGTTAGCGTAACCCTGAGAAGCATCCCATAACATGATACCACCAAAATTAGAAGCAGCATTAGCAATCGTATCAGTTAATGCAGACTGCACAGTATCGACATCAACATAGCCATACGAAGCAGCAGATGACGAAGCAGCTAAACCCAAGAACAGTCTAATGTCCGAATTTGGTGATGTATTAGCAGCGTAGTCCGCCCAGGTATCCCAATTGAAAGTTCCATCAACGTCACAATAGTTGTTGTAAAATTGAATAAAAGCAAAATCAACATCAGCGTTGGCTAATAAATCACCTGTCGAAGCATCAGGATAAACACATTGAGGAGCTGCAGAAATGTAGTAGTCCTTGGATGTATCTTGTGCATAGTATTCTCTCAGTTTAGTAGCTAAAGCTGCATAACCGGTAGAGTCATTATTTTCGATATCAAAATCGAAACCATCAACAACAGAAGTACCAAAAGGTCTCTCATCTGCAGAACCACCACCAAACATGTCCCATAGTGTACCTGCAAAGCCTTCAGCTTCCGAATTTGAATCAAAACCGTATGAGCCTGAGGCACCACCAAGAGATAACAAAACCTTCTTGCCCAAGCCTTGACAAGTAGCAATATCGTCAGCAATCTGATCGCAATCAAGCAAACCATCGGAGAAGGTGCCGGAGCAGGCATTTGCAAAGTTTAGAGTTGGTGTAGTTGTGTTATCTGAGAAACCCGTCATGAATGATAACAGGAAGATATCTGCTGTGCCTTCTTCACAGTAGTAGGATAGTCTTTCCTGGCCACCCTCGGAATTTTGTCCCCAATAGAGAGCAACGTTTGTATCTGCGGAAGCATCAAAAGCTTGTGCTGAGCTTGCCAGAAACAAAGAACTGGCAACTGTAGAAAGTAAAGCAAGTGGAAGCATTATAAGGGTGAATTAACGAAAGACTGAGAGTTAGGTGTGCGTAGTATAAACGAGTGTGGGGGAAGGTGTATAGGTCTGTAGTGTAAACGAATGTGTAAATAGAAACAGAGTTCTAAAGTGTGAAAGAAAGACCGAAAGTTGGATTTTTTATTAGGGATTGGAATGCTGGTTTTGCGTATTGTGGTATTTCACAAGATCGGGGCTAATGAGCACCAAGACCCTGACAACCTGGAGAATCCATACCACCTTTTATATGATATTAAACATGGGTCTAATACTCGCAATGGCGGTGGCTAAAAAATAGGGATTACCCTATTTGATGTACTTTGACACATACACACCCACCTGTTCCATGTCACTCTATCGAATACACTTTATGGCTAGCTTGCAATCCTTTCCGCATACAGAACATACCAGCACGGCGCATATCCCCTATTATAAACCTGACAATAGGAGTACTCTTCAGATCCCGTAAATGCCATCCACTAGTGCCCGCCGGCGTCTAAAAAACCCATCAACCCATTAATCCCTAAAATAGCTCGTATTTTGGCTCCTGCTCCTCCCACTGTTAGTTTTGTCTCAGCGCGTAGCGTATTGTTCCGTGTCAAATGCCGGAGGGGTATGGATGGAGATGGGGCGTGCGGCGGGGCCGGAAAAATAAACCAGCCATTCTTTTTTTGGGATGGCGAGGCTGGAGGATTGGGACAATTCGAATATACAATTGTGGAAAGAAGTAGATTATGTATATATGTATAAGTACAAGTATATATACGCATAGGCATGTAATTAGGCCATTCAGTTACGTTGTGAGCGGGGCAGTCAACAGGTATTGAGAGGGCTTTTGAGCTCTTGATCCGAAGCAGGCTGCTGTAATTAATTCGTCGGTGTAATTATAGTGGGAGTCAAAAATGCACAAGCAAGCCCACAAACCCACAGGGCTGCAAGCCCGGAAACCTATATACAGAAACACGAGTACAAAAATGTCAAATTAGTTTATGGGCTTTGCAAACTGTCACCAGGAAGGATGCAGTTTATATCCGTAAACCCTACTTCTGATCTCGGCTGTCGACTCATCTGTATCGTTTTTGAAAAGCGGCGACCACATCTCTAACTCGACAAACTCCACGTCAAACCCGTACTCAGTCTTTGCAGTTTCAAAAAAACCCAAGTCGGCATCTAGCAGCTGCGGTCTATGTGGTGAAAACGGCACCAACACCTGACCGCCGGATCTTGGACTGCCACGGTCTGCTAACGGCGTTAAAAGGTCCTTACATGTTTGCAATAGTTTATGATGCTCCGTGTGGTTAAATATCACATCACTAAGAATTATACAGTCGAAGGTATCCCTCTGGACACGACTCAACTCAGTGACAATCTCAGTATATGGGTTACCCCAGATGTAGCCCACTGCGACACAGGTGGCGCTGATGCCATTATGTGCGATATTGTAATCTATGTTGCTTATCAACTCAGGATCAGGGTAGTCTGTGCTCACAACTCTCATGGCGCCCAGCAGACCACATAGAACTGACGGTAGGGCGCCACCGGCGCCCACCTCAAGCACCGTTTTATTCTTCACCAACTGCGGGTTGCTCTCGATGTACTTTGCAAGATATCTACATGCATGCGTCAAGATGTGTCCGTATAATGGAGACGCACCTATCAAGCTGATGGGCACGCTTGCTATTCCTCTTGGCTGGGTCTGCGTCTCGTACTCTACTATTGTACCCTTTGGCGCCGGTGGGTTAAAAGACTCTGGTTCTTGGAACATATCCGTTCCAATAAACGACTCATCATCTGACATCATTCCCGACTATGTATTTAACTCTAGATGCCGTCTCCTGATGTCCATCGACCTTATGGTCCGTAGATGTCCTTCAACTGTGTACATCAAAGTTCTACTCCTTCAGCTTGGTTGGCCTACTTGCACTAATTTTTCACCCTTAAGCAGATCTCTTGATGAGGTCAGCAGAAAACGGCACCCAATTACATCAGCGCACAAGCACGTAAGCACCCGGCAAGCCATCTGATGACATAAGCAGTATAATATTCCGTGCCTGCTGATGTCAACCTCTTTGCGCTTATGTAACACGCACCCTCCTAAGCCCGCCGTAGGCGCGGGCCTACCGGGCAGTAACCAAGTGTCCGTGGCGCGCACCGCGACGGCAGGCCCTGGCGGCAGGCCCCTGGCGGCCTGCCGCGCCCGCCCGCCCATAGGGCGCCTTCTATTAATAAAACCACACACTTTTGAGCTGTTGGAATTGCAGGGATTTTGGAGTGATTTGAGGCCATTGTAGAGATGAATGCAAGCTTGGTTTGCTTGTTTTGCTTGTGGCGGCTGTGGATGAGGTTTTGATTGCTTAGGTTGTGCTTTGACAGAACCCTGTTACGCTGAGAATAGTTAGACAATAGCACGGATCTCACACAGGTTGCCCGTGTATCCCAGTTGAAGAATCCGCTCGTTCTCTTGCAGCCTGCGCACACCACTATCGCTCTCTCTATCTGAGTTGAAACTGGATCACCGTCACTGCTTTGGCCGACATTTGTGACTGCACTCGTTTCTGGACCATCCCGTGTACAAGTGCTGTATATTTTTTATTTGGCGGCAGATTGGCCCGAGCTCGAACTCACCACCAGACCACTGTGCTGTGCACACCGACACACCATGAGATTTCAACATTGGAACATACGGACCATATACACCGTGCTCTCGATAGTGGCCATTTTGGTATCAGCTGCTGAGCTAGATACGACCACAGCTGATACAGCTACCACAGCGACAACAGCAGTCACCAACGCTGCTACTGCTGTGACTGCTACCACGGCCACAACCCCAACCACTGCAACTGCTGTTACTGACACTGCTACGACAGCTGCTGCTGCTACGGCTACTACGAACGCTGCTACTGCCGTCACTGCTACGACAGCTGCTACGGCTACGACAGCTGCTACGGCCGCTACTACAACTGCCGCAACCGCTGCAACCACTGCAACGATTGCGAATGCCGCTACTGCTACGACTGGCACGACTGGCACTACTAGTACGACTGGCACAACTGGCACGACTGGCACGACTGGCACGACTGGCACGACTGGCACGACTGGCACTACTGGTACCACTGGCACTACTAGTACCACTGGCACGACTAGCACGACTGGCACTACTGGTACCACTGGCACGACTAGCACGACTGGCACTACTGGTACCACTGGCACTACTACAGCAACTTCTTCAACCACAGGAAAATCAACTACAGCCACGTCAAGCTCGTCAACAGCTACTCTTCATATCACTACGGCAAGATACACCACAGTGTGGCCAACCATCTACAACGCTGCTGGTGTTGCAGTCAGCACGGTAGCATCGTTGTATACCCAACAATTCTCTTCTATGTACTCAACTATAGCCACACCTCCAACTGGAACCATCGGACTGGGTACATTGACAGGTTCAGTTGGCACAAGCAGAGCTTATAGAACAGTGACCATCAGCTCCGCATAAAGCTGAGTCAAAATTTACTAAAGAACACTTTTCTTACTCATAAACATTACATACATAGATATATATAGCTTATATATATATTCTGCAGCATTTTATGTCCCCATCTCTTTTGATATTGTCCTCACAACAAGACATGTTGTCATATCTGTGTGTCTGTGTGTGTCTGTGTGCAGCTGCTTTTTTTGTCTTTACTCCGCCTATCTTTCCTTGTGTATTTTGTGTTTCCCTTGACTTTTGAGTTACTTGTTGTAAAGCGTGTATCATTTGAAAATATATGTATATTTATTAGCTCATATATAATCTAATTTATATAACCACAATTGCATAATAGAATCGAAAAAAAGAGTGTTTTTTCCACTTTGTGTTATAAAAGTAAAGCAAAAAACAGTACAAGAGAAGACCACCAAGACTGCAAAATAGAGCACATCAAATCTCTGCAATCCCTGGTATTGATGTCAATCTTTTCTTGTTTTCTTTCAGTCTCTCTTTAAAAAACATTAAATTTACAAGACAAATAATGGCTTAGCATTTCTGTCGGAATCTTGGTGGCTCATAAACTCAATGACATCACCTTCACCCAATTTCAAAACTTTCTTTAATCTTTCACCGATTGGTTTCAAAGTCGCCTCATTGCACGATTTAGTCCATAGACCAACTCTGTAGGCACCCTTTCTAACGTTTAAAACAACTCCGTTAACCTCATCCTCATCGTCTTCAATAGTTTCACCGATAACGCTCAACAAAGCTCTTGTCCAAATCTCATGGATCTCAGACTTTCTGTTTTTGAATTGGAAGGACCACTTACCACCCTTAGAGTTGGCTGCATCTTCCCACTCTGGTTTGATGTCATCTCTGAACAGATGGTAGTCTGATTTCAATGGTAAGTCTTGGATCTTTGGAACAGCGTTGAAGATACCCCAGAACTCTTCGACAGTTTCAAATGAAACGACCGGTCTCAACAAATCAGACCAGCTCTCGTTCTTGTCGACAGGTGGCTTGGTGTACCATAGAGTCCACTTTGAGTTTAATGGATGCTTGACTGAGAATTCCTCCTTGGATTCCAAGATTGTCACGTCCTTCTTCTCTTCCAATGACAAATCCTTAGTAGCTTCGTTTAATTCTTCAGACATCTGCGATATGCGTATAGGTACTTCAGTTTGGGGTTAGTTAGTAAAACACTCTTCTTAGAGTAGAGCGTAATCCTGTGCTCTCATCGTTGCTGCTCGGCGCCAGAACCAATATCATTGTAAGGAGACCTCCGGGCGTGTATTCTATGTGTCTTTTCACCAGAGCCCCTCTCTCCTGGCTCCTCTGCTGTCCCTCTGCTGTCCCTCTGCGGCCTCTTTTGTCTCTTATTCCCACTCTTGTCTCTCCTTTTCACGCACCCTTCTCCCTTTAAACACTGATATTCGCCCACTCCCGCTCCTCCGCGCTCTCAACACCGCTCCTACTACTTACCTTTCAAACCAAAATCAAATCGCTTAGTTGCTGGGTGTAGCCTATCTCCTATCCCTCCCTCCAATCCTCCCCATATGACCATCTACGCCTTTTCACCTGGTCTTTTTGTGTCTGTTGAGTTTTCTCTGCTGGGAAAAAAACGGACACAATTTTTTTCTTGCTTGTGCGCATGTGCTGGTGCACGGGCGTGCGACTGGTGTACGGGTGGCTGTGACTGTTACGTCAGCTGGGGTGGCGCCGGTGCACGGGTGCCTGGGCAGGTGCCTGCCCAGGCGTCAGCTAGATGATAGAGCCGGCATCAAGATGGGTCCTGTGGGGAGTAGCAGCCCTATAGATGGGCAGCACGCCGTGGTTTGGGTCGAGAGCGCTGGCTGTGGTTTGGGTCGGACGAGATGAGCAGTGCTAGTGCGGGCAGCAGCGCGCCTGCAAGAGATATGTCCATCACGGTGGACAGAGGGTTGGCGACAAACGTGGAGAAAGTGCACGGAGTCAACCCGGTCTTTCTAGTGGAAAAGATCATCAGAGAGAGGATCTTGGATTCGATATATTGGAAGAAAGATTGCCACCCGCTAACGGTGTTGACGCTATTGGACCAAGCGTGCGAGCTGCGGTTGATCGGAACATACTCAAACTCTAACAAGACAAAGCCAACAAAGTTCATATGTCTCTTGTTAAAGCTGCTTCAACTACAGCCGAGCACGGACGTGGTGCTGTACCTCCTAAGGCAGACCGATTTTAAATACCTGACTGCGTTGGCAGCGCTGTACGCCAGGTTGACGCTGGACTCGCTCGACGTGTATGTCACTTTAGAACCTCTACTCACCGACCGACGTCGACTAATCGTGAGAGACAACGTTGGAACCGAGGCCAAAGTGATCCACATGGACGAATACATAGACGGTTTGCTTACCAAGCCGAAATTTTGCGATTTGATGCTGCCGAGGTTAATGGATCGGTACCAATTGGAAGACCAAGACTTACTCGAACCACGAGAGTCGGAGCTCGACAGTGAGTTTGAAAATGGCTTCGTAACCGACGAGGAAACTGTATAGTAATAATGGCTCACGTGTATACTAAAAGGATGAACATTTCATATTAGACAAGAGTGTATAACAAACACATCTATATATAACTAATCTACACTGGGCTCACGTGGCGCCCCAACTTTAAAACCCTCTTGATCTGCCACCTCTGTGTCCGCCTTTACCATTTCTGTTGCCCGGGCCGGCGCCAGCACCAGTAGCGCTTCCCTTGATAACCGGTGCTACAGTGGACAGCTTCTTCTTTGGCTTTCCTAGGGCGTCCATTAGAACGTTGTCCAAGTTCAACTCATCGGGTAGAATCACCAGCCTCACTTGGTTACCCCTCACGTTCACAAACTCTAGCAGCTGCGCCTGTCTGTTCTTCACCGTCATCTTCACGTTCTTCAAGTTCACGTTCATCGTTGGCGTCACAGATATTATTTCTCCAGCTATTATCGTTCCATTCTTCAGTTCCACCTGCACCTTCTCTCCGTTTAGCTTCATTAAAAATTTCACAAGCTTCATTCTCGTTCCCTCTCTAGTCCAGCTCTTATCCACCAGTTCCTAGCTGCTCTCTGATCCTTCCTGGCCTGGGGTCCCTGTGCCCTCTAGCCCCCTGCATCGTCTCTTCCCACTGCCTTTTCGCCTTTAACGTTGCACCCTTTTCGCCTCTCTTTCCCACCGGAAAAAACCACCAGCGTGTCACGTGCCCACACGCCAGGGCTGCGCAACCATCACGTGACACAGCCAGCTGGCACGTTGCGTAAGCGCTGACGTCAGGAATGCGAGATGTGCATTGTGCCGAGTCGTGAGAGGCGAACATCAGGGGGCAATTGAATAGGTGGGCTAAATTCCAGGCTCCTTGGGATTCCGGGATTCAGTGCCATTGAGCATTGTGGTAGCTGTTTTGCTGGATTTTGCGAAATCTGTGGAAGAAAGAAGCAGCAGAGTTGTGGTGCTGAGAAACGGAGACAGAGCCATGGTGAACCTTAATATTATTCCAAGATCCAAGTCGTTGAAGAAAGTGATCTGTGACACGGACCCTAACGCGAGCGTGCAGGCGATAATCAATGAGTACTCAAGAGTGAACAAGATTGATCCTGTGAGAGTGAGATTCTCGTACCAGGAGGATGCTGACGACTCAGGCAGCAAGAAACCCGTGAGAAGAGCGTTGAAAAGCGACCTCACCTTGAAGCAGAACGGTCTAGACTTTGTGGGTACCGACGAGTACACTGTGTACAGCAAAGACGTGGGAATGCAAATTGGCTGGAGAACTGTTTTCTTCATTGAGTATCTAGGACCACTACTGATCCATTCTCTGGTGTATTTCGGCTACTACAAGCCGGACTACAACACCAACACACAGAAGGCTGCGTTTATCATGACAATGTTGCACTACTTGAAGAGAGAGTACGAGACCACGTTCATCCACTTGTTCTCTGCTGACACGATGCCCTTTGCGTATCTGTTTAGAAATGCGGGACATTACTGGATTTTCAACGGTGTGTTTATTGCGTTGAGTTGTTATGCCCCACAGTTTGAGCACTATGAGGGCCTGTGGAAGCATGTGTTCCATGTTGAGGACAGAGACTTGGATCAATTGTACGTGTTTGCTGGTCTATGGGCTGTTTTTCAATTGTGCAATTTCTACTGCCATTATTTGTTGATGAAGTTGAGATCCGACGGCTCCAGGGAGCACAAGATCCCATACGGTTTTGCGTTCAACCTTGTCTCCTTTCCAAACTATTTTTTTGAGAGTTTGGGATGGATTGTTTTTGCGGTGATGACCAACAATTGGTCCGGTTACTTGTTTTTCATGATTAGCACAGTCACCATGATGACCTGGGCCAAGCAGAAACACAGAAGATACAGAAAGGAGTTTGGCGACAAGTACCCAAAGAGCAGAAAGGCCATGATCCCATTTATCTTTTAGATGTGTACACTTGACTGACGTTAGTGGGCCCAGGCCCTTGTTCAAATTATATATATACGTACACGTCTCTTTATTGAATACATTTATCTTGCAGCATATTCAGTGCTCTCCAGAAGCCTGCCCACGCTTGTCCAAGGTTATTTACACTCATCAGCACCACCACAGCTACTTGTAAGTACGTTATTTCGATATCCTGGGAAATACTGAGAAAACTGCCTAAAAAGTTGCCTAGTTGCCTTTGAGACAAGGCCAATTGGCCCACAACATGTTGTAACGCCAGCCCACTGTACAAGTGTACCGCTCCACCACTCCACCCATCCCGCCACCTCCCCGTCTATAAATAGACGCCCACCAGCCCGCCCCGCCAACCGCCAGAAAATCCACTACACCGCACGAAAAGCGACCAAGACAGGAGACAAACAAGGGGGAAACAGGGGGGAACAGGAGCAAGCAAGAGAGCAGATGCCATTCTAGAGCAGAGGGAGACGTGCCGGGAAAGCGCGGGATAAAAGAGGGTGTTTGGACTTAGAGTGCAGATACGGCATAAACTCTTGCTGGGCATACTCGGCGTATTGCGATATTTGAACGGCAGCCTTTGCACATAGCGCTCGGTAGATCAGCAGACAGTATATTGGATGCCGGAGTCTAAAAAGACGGCACTGGCAGGACCTGCGCCTGCGGCCACAGACGCTTCAGTGCCAGGGACGCCTTCTATGGACTCTTCAGCAGGCAAACAGCCGCCAAAACCAAAAAAGAGCACAAGGTCGATGAGGTCGACACCGCTACCTTCGAACCACAGTCTGATCAACCTCCAGCATCATACAGGCCCCAATCCACGCCAGAGACAGTACGTGCTCCTAAGAGACAAACCGCCTTGTCCATCGCCTACCCTGTCACCGACGGCAACCATTTCATCCCTGCAGGCCGTGACGCCAACGGGTGGCGCAAATCCAGCAGCCGCTATGTCGCCTTCATTGAACCCGTTAGGCTCCATTGGAACCTCGAAACCCAGACCATACCTAAAGAAACAGCCTTCCTCAAGATACATATTTAGTGTTGACGACCAAGAAGATGAGATTGAAGAAGACCTGAATAGAGAATACTTGGAAGGCTATAACGACGCACTAAGGCAAAGGTTTAAAAAGGGACTAACCCCGGCCCCTGTGAATCCATCAGGACTGGCTTCCTTTAACGTGGATGATTTGTCTGCCAGAGCGGCGACAACAGCTACGGTGGGACCCGCCGTTGCTCCAGGCGCAACTACCGCTATAGCGCAGCCTCATAATGCACTGAAACAGAGAAAGGTGACAAATAATGAGCTGGAAGCCGAAATCGCTTCCAATCTTATGGTTGCAGCTAGAGACCTTTACGTTTTAAAAGAGAGGGAGACCGACAGCCTGCATCATGCATCTACTAAGCCCTATATTTCAGATTCACAAAATGACAATACAGATACCTCAACTAATCATGAAGATGATAGATCAACTATTCATGACATGCGCTCATATCATGCTGAAATTGATGAATTGGAGAATAATGAAACAGAAGACAATTTAGATGCCATTGATACCGCCTCCATCTCATCGGTGGAATCATTCACTTTAAGAGAAAGACAAGATGCCATTAATGAGACCCATCCTTTTGGTATTCGTATTTGGAAACCGGCCATTTATAAAAAAAATAGATCTGTTGAAATTGAAGCTGAAAATGATATACATTCGACACCTCAAGATGCTAGAAAAATCGGGCCCGTTGTGCTCTTCTTTAATTTTCTGTACTCCTGCACTGTCGGCTTGCTACTGTTAACAATATGTCTATCAAGCGGATTGCTCACCTCACTATTTGCTATTTTGACTAATCCTAAGAAAAATGACTCTTTGAAATATGCGAAATTGTATTTCAGTCTGGGCTTCTATCTTTTCAACCCATTTGGTAAGATTGTCTTGATGACAGGAGATGAGCATTATATGGAAGAAGACGCCAATATCGGTAGTTCTTTCCCCGAATTTATCCGTTGGAGATCACAAGAAGCTGGTAAATTATTCTATGCGGCACCTTTTCAAGGTTTCAAAGGTACTCATACAAACGAAACAACGCCATTGATATCACAGCAGCAACAGCCAACTTCTACTGCGATAAGCCACACTCCTGGTGCTTTAAATGTTAACTTTACTACTGGACAAAATCCAATCATGCAAAAGGATGATGAAGACGATAATTTGCATTTTTACAAACAAAGATTTTTTGGAAGAGGTGCCTGGAACATTGGACGTGTGGTTTTTTATCTGCTCTTCTATACAATGCTTCAACCGGTGATAGTTTTTTTGGCCATCCTTAACTGGCTATGCGTATTCACGATTCCAACTGCAAAGACATTAATTATTGTATCAAGCCATATTAGACGTCATCCATTAGCATTGTCTTTTCAAGTTGAAAAAGAATATTACCAGAAGAGGCTGAACCAGCATCGTGTGGATGAGTCTATCTTAGTGTGCACTTATAGATCATTTGGTTTCCATTACTACAAATATACTGTTGATGGTACAAACATCTTCTTTATCAACCTATTATTTTTGGTGATTTTCACGATCTTTGACTTCTTTTTTATCAAAGAATACTTAAAATTTGACACATTATTGGCAGACTCAACGTTGATTTTCTTTCTTTGCCTGGTTTCTATAGTTCCTTTGGCATACTACATTGGACAAGCTGTTGCATCGATCTCTGCGCAGACATCGATGGGTGTCGGTGCGGTTATTAATGCTTTCTTTTCGACAATTGTTGAAATCTTCCTGTACTGTATTGCTTTGGACCAATCCAAAGGAAAATTGGTGGAAGGTTCCATGATTGGTTCTATTTTAGGTGGTGTCTTGTTGCTACCTGGCATGTCCATGTGTGGTGGTGCTATTAAGAGAAAGACACAAAGATATAACCCCGCGTCTGCCGGTGTTTCGTCTACCATGTTACTTTATGCAATTGTGATCATGCTTGCTCCAACTATCTTGTATGAGATCTACGGGCAGTACGAGGTTCAATGTTTTGCATGCGAATCAGAACTTTCCGAAACTGATTGTCGTAGATGCCATTTTTTTCAACCTTCAATAGTGGTTGACAAATTATACATCAACTATTTGAAACCATTTACTATTGTGTGCGCTGTTGGTTTGTTTTTGGCTTACTGTATTGGTTTATTGTTTACCTTGAAAACGCATGCTGCCCTGATATGGAGCACGCCAGTCACATCTGAAAAGGAAAAGAAAGTTGAGCACGGACTACCGTTTGAAAACCAAAGTGTCAAATCTCTACAGCTTGATTCAAATATTAGGAAACAGTTGCCACAGCAGCAAGGAGCTCAAAGAACGTACCATGGCACCAATAACTCATATCCACCGTCACACCATGATGAATCACATGGATTACAAGGCGGCAGTCAGTCTGGTGCCCAGGTTTCTGGTGCCGCTGCCACTGGAGGCGGCGGAGGTCACGATGCACCAAACTGGTCAAGACGCAAATCTACAACGATTTTATTAATAGCTACTCTCCTGTATGCTATTATTGCTGAAGTCTTGGTTGATGTCGTGGATGACGTTTTGAGTTCCTTCCCAATCAATCCAAAGTTCTTAGGATTGACTGTGTTTGCCTTGGTTCCCACAACCACTGAATTCGTCAACGCCATTTCGTTTGCAATGCATGGTAACGTTGCATTATCGATGGAAATTGGTTCCGCCTATGCATTACAAGTATGTCTATTACAGATTCCAATAGTTGTTATCTATTCATGCTATACGAGTTCTATAATGGAAGTGGCAGATATCAACAGCATGTTTACCTTGATCTTCCCACGCTGGGATTTCTTTGCCATTTTGATTGCCGTTTACATGTTCACTTACATATATGCAGAAGGTAAGTCAAACTACTTCAAAGGTTCCATTTTGATCTTGCTGTACTTGTGTATCTTGATAGGTTATTTCTTCGCCATTGAAATTGATTCAACAGGATTGGCCATGATGAGAGCATGGACCACAACAGCGGGATTCTAACAGCCTGGTATGCTGTCATTGACATTAGTATTTATTATCTGATCCACCACACTTTCTATTTTGAGTGGTTTTTGTGTTTGCGTATTCTTTTATTACCTATATATCTTTTTAAAATAATGACACATTGCCAAACGTGAATATGAAAGTAAAGCTTGAATGAAGAGTATTAAGGAGAACAAGATACATGAAGGTTACTCAGGCAGATACAAGCAAACAAGAAATTGTAGCTTATTTTTTAAGCAGCCTTGCTGAAAGATTGTTCAAAGGCTTTTTCCAATAGTTCCAAACCTTCTATTATAACAGAATCCTCAATGTTCAATGCTGGGGCAAATCTGATGACGTTACCACCAGCGGTGATAACTAGTAAACCCAAATCTCTGGCCTTAGCAACAACAGGGCTTGGATCTTCGTTCAATTCAACACCCAACAATAATCCGTCACCTCTGATCTCTTTGATCTGCTCAGGGTACTTTTCTTTCAATTCGTTCAACTTCACTTTGAAGATTTCGGATTTCTTTTCAACCTCATTCAAAAACTGTTCATTTGAAACTTGACTCAAAACGTATAGACCGATTCTAGATCCTAACGGATTACCACCGTAAGTGGTACCATGGTCACCAACCTTCAAAGCAGACTCAACCTCTTCAGAGATCATCGTGGCACCAATTGGGTAACCATTACCTAGCGCTTTAGCCATAGTCAAAATATCAGGATGAGCCTCTTTTGGAAGCTTTGAGTGAGCCCATAATTTACCGGATCTACCTAAACCACATTGAATCTCATCATAGATTAGCAATGCCTTGTTTTTTTCACATAAGGACTTTAGTTTCACCAAGAATTCTGGATTTATAGGTCTGATACCACCTTCACCTTGAATTGGCTCTATGATAACACCACATGTCTTCTCTGAAATCAACTCCTCGACTGACGCAATGTCATTTGGCTTAGCAACCTTGACACCTGGAATCAAAGGAGCAAATGGCTTTTGGTATTTTGGGTTTGGAGTCACTGACAAAGCACCCATTGATCTGCCGTGGAAGGAGGTTTCAAAGGTAATGAATTCGATCTTGTCATCGGATATAAGTTTTCCGTGTTTTCTGGCGAATTTCAAAGCAGCTTCATTGGCTTCGGTACCTGAGTTGGCCAAGAAGACTCTTGATGCTGTTTTCATACCACCGGATTGGATGGTTTTTTCCACCAGCTGTTTGCTCAACTCACCTGTGTAGAGGTTGTGGTATAGGTTAGAAGAGTGAACCAAGGTCTTTGCTTGTTCGTACATGATCTTGGCCACCTCTGGGTTCGAGTGGCCCAACGCAGTGACTGCAATACCTGCAGAGAAGTCAATGTACTTGCTACCTTCCAAATCCCACAGATAGCATCCCTGACCTTTTTCAAACACAATGTTTGGTCTTGAGTACGTGGTGACGGTGAATGGGTCTCTTTCCTTGATGTACTCGGTTGATTTGGCGTGGTTGTAGACTCCTCTTGTTGACGACACCAATCTCTTAGCCTGCACTGCTCTTGACGATCTCGCCAAGGCGGATAGCGTTCTTCCTAACATATTATCTGACTATGTATACCACTACCAACAAGCTCTCCGGGGCAGTCCCAATCTCTAGGCTCTGAATCGTCTCTCTCATGGCAGTATCTCTGGCTTAAGTACCCTAGCAACCACACAATAACCATCCGGTTGACTCATTGAAAAATTTTTAGTTCTCCCAATACCAGGCGACAATCCAATGACGGCGGCTCTGTTCTTTCATGCTGCTCAATAAGGCAATTCTTGATAGCCGCGCTTAAGTAGGACACGGGCGGGCTGTTGAGGTGGTAGCGGTTGATGGTGGTAGCGGTTGATGGTGGGATGGTGACATGTAGTCCAGCGCTGGGTCGTTCTTGCACTTGTGGAGAGGAGTTGAGGTGGGAGTATGAGGGAGCGTACACTGGGGGTATGAGACTGCATTGACTGTTGGGACTGCCATGTTCGTGGGAGTTGCCGAGGGAGCTGCTGTACTTGTGGAGTGGAGTTGAGGTGGGAGTATGAGGGAACGTACACTGTTGGAGTGGAGTTGAGGGTGGGAGCTGCAGAAGGAGGCGCTGTACTTGTGGAGTGGAGTTGAGGTGGGAATATGAGGAGGCGCTGTGCTTGTGGAGTGGAGTTGAGGTGGGAGTATGAGGGAGCGTACACTGTTGGAGTGGAGTTGATGGTGGAACATGCAGTTCAGCATATGGGTCAGCCGCCGAGGGAGGTGCTGTACTTGTAGAGTAAGTCAGGATACGGCTGTTGAGGTGGTAGCAGTTGGTGGTGGAATGGTTATAGATGTGACGAGAAGGTCGAAGGTACTGTGTGCACACTGGGGGTATGAGACTGCGTAGACTGTTGCGACTGCCATGTTCGTGGGAGTTGCCGAGGGAGCTGCTGTACTTGTGGAGTGGAGTTGAGGTGGGAATATGAGGGAGTGTACACTATTGGAGTGAAGTTGATGGTGGGGATATGAGGGAGCGCATGTTGTTGGAAGTATCATGTTCCGAGGCGGGTTTTGTACTGTGTAATGTAGTTGAGGATCGGGTCAGCGATCTTGGAGGACAGGACCTGTACTCTTGGAGACACCCAGTTCCTGCCATCCTATACTCTTAGGCACCTTTGTCTTGCGCACCGTGGAATGCTTTTAGGAACCAGTCCCGTAGGAGGTTTCCTTTTTCAAGCTGCTTCTCGGTCTGCCCGGCCCTTGGCTCCCCTCGCCCCACAACTCCATTACCCCGGTGACCCTCTAGAACATCCAGTGCAACCCGTCCACTCCCCATACCTGCCATAACGCTCAGCAACCGCTACATGACAGAACTCCCTGTTGCAATGCATAAACACCCCGCAACAGACCGCCCTGTCGCAGCCACCGCCGGGTAACTTGCACCAGCACGGTTACGTAATATGCATAACGTAACAAAACACGTAACCAGAAAATTTTGTCTGCTTTTTTCGGTAGGGCGAGGTGAAGAGAGAGAGTGACAAGAGCATGTTAAGGAAAGGAAAGGAAAAGGGAAGGGGTGGAGAAAGCCCGTTAGGAGAAGAATAGAGGCATCTGGTAGAGGCCGGGACATATATTGATAGTAAGCACAGGGTACAGGATGTCTGCGAGCAAGCTGTTTAATTTGACATCGCAGGATGCGTTCAAGAAACTTCCACAGAAGCTACAAAATTTCTTCACAAGATACCCACCGGCACCACTAAGACCGTACGCGGACAAGTCGACATTGACAACTGCCGAAGACGCCAACCCTTTCTTGCCAAACATCCACCCTGTGACGAAAAAGACCCAAGAACCGGTGTACTCCCTGAGAAGACAGTCGGACCTGTACAAGCTGGCATACAAATTTGGAATCGCTGACCTTTTGCCATCTCTGCAGAACAACAAGAAGTTCTTTGGCGAGAAGTACGAGAGCAAGCCTACGCTTCGTGGTGTGTTGAGACCTAAGGGACACAAGTGGGAAAGAACATTTGACGAGAGAAAGCAGAAAATTACAGACGCTTTGGAGAAGGTTGACGATATCTTGATTCAGCACAGAGGTACCAAGTATAAGAAGAGATTGGAGAGAAGAGAAAATGAAAAGAAAACCTGGTACTGAATATGCTCGTGAGCTTATTGCTCTCTTATCTGCATAGCAGTATTGCCCACCACCTTACACGTAAATATAGTTATATATTCAAAATTCTGTACATAATTTAGTTTTCCGAACCAGCTAACCAACTCGTAGATTCAATGTATTAGCGTTAGCGCTTAGGCGTTTACAGGCAACTTGTGCTAATGGAATTATTTGAATTCGTATGAAACTATACACAGGAAAAGCACACACACACGTTTATGTGCACAGAAAGGTCTGGGGTAGGTAAAAGTGCTACGATTGATATACAGGAGAGACTGAATCATATGACAGCAACACACAGACAAGCCTTAATTTGTTCGTTTTCGCTTATTCAGAGGCTTTCTTGTCATTTTCAATCTCACCTAGAAGGGTATCCTCATTGAAACCCTCAGTATCTTGTTCTGCATCTTCAACTGTTTCAGATGCGCTCGACATGTTACCAGACACCATCTTAGCCTTCATCACCTGAGTCTGTTCTAAGGCATCCTTCTTCCACTTGCTCAAAACTTCCAACTCCTTGTTGAAACCGTGCTCTATCAAGGATTCACCGTAAACGGCACCCATCATCTCGGACTCCTCTCTGGCAACGTTCATCTCAGTTTCGTCTTCGATTTTCAGTCTGTAATATTCGAATTTCGCTTTTTCATATGCCTCTAACATGGTGGATTCTGGACTTTGCTTGTGTAAAAATAGAGTTCTCTGCACGACAGATTCACCGTCCAATTTCTTGTTGAACTGTCTTAGGGTTGACCAATCCAATTTACTCAAATCGATATTATTCTCGTTCTCAATCAATGATTTAGGATCAGCCAGTTCCCATGGATGCTGCTTGTAAAAGAGCTGTCTTAAATCGTCCTCGATGAACTTGAGCTTTTGCGGTTTCAGTAGATCCTTCTTTAGAAAGGCACTTGGCTTGATTCTCGTAGTGTAGAACGAGCTGGACACGCCCTTGCCGTCTATCTTTTCGTTCGATGGGAGATGTGTCAATTCAGAGTCCTTGATTGTCTTCAGAACTTCTTTCTTGACTGTCTTGTTCATATCATATTTAGGTGGGTGGTAGGCCAAAACCTTGTACCACGATGGTTCCTTGTCAACCAACCCGGATTTCAGGTATGCGGACGTTCTTTTTAGAACATCTTGGGCACCTTTGCTTGTGTTCATTCTTGTCAATTAAGTATCTGCTCCGTCTACGCTTCGCAACCTGCTTTCCCGCCCCCACACCACACTACTGTGCTGTCTCCTTCTCCCTTATTCCATTCATTAGCCCTTTTTCATGTTGAACGACCCTCCTCTCGGCTCACGTAAAAAATTTTCGAGTGTGAGTTTTTACGGGTGCACGGGTGTAAATGGTTAATGGCACGGGTGGAGATATGGCAGAGGGGTGCTGTGGGCATTGGATGACTGTGTGGATGATTCCACGGATGATTCATATCAAGTGGACTGGGAGGCAGTAGGTTTTTGTTGGATAGTGTGCATTGTGAATTAGTGAGTGTCAATGGAGACATGAGCAGGAGTATGAATGGGGGTAGAATTGTTGGAGCGCCGTCTTTGTAGGGTCTGTGTTGGTGGCTACCGTCTTGGGAAGGCGGCAATGGCAGCAGCCAATAGGGCGGGAGAAGTGCTGGTACAGGCGTCAATGGCAGCAGCCAATAGGGCAGGAGAAGTGTTGGCACAAACAGCTATAAGAGAAAACGTGACTGTTTCGGATTGCCGTGATTTCGGGTGTGGGTCTTCAGTAGCCCGGTAGTGTTGGCCCTGCTTGGTAGTACAGGTTCGGAGACGCGTGGTTGGGGCTTTACCGTTGGTCTGCGCTCTGTGGATGACCGAGCGGTGACTGCAGCACAATTGCTTTATATTGTTTCAATGGGTATTCGCCTTAGCCCACCAGTTTCGACCGCCCAATCGCCTCAGCTCGCCCGTTCTGCCTAACCCCATTTGCCCCAGTAACTCCAAATGCATAGTGTAACCCCATTCGCCCCAGTAACTCCAAATGCATAGCATACCCTCATTTGCCCCAGTAACTCCAAACGCATAGCGTATACTACCCCCTCCCACCAGCCGGCCCACCAGCCCGCCACCAATCGTCCCTCAACAACCCCAAACCCATCACCCTCCTGCCTCCACAGGCCCCACCACTTCCATACCTCACCGCTCACTCCTCCCACTCTACCCGCTACCCACCAGCCTTCCTTAACCTTTCTGCTCACACACATGCTTGCCCAACACCCGTTGCTACCTTCATACAGCCCGCCCCTCTAACCGGGATCTCTGGCTCCTTAGGCGATGATTCACGATGATTCAATTTTTCGTTGGCGAAAAACCTGTTGAATTTTTCAGGCGGCTGTATTCCCCCAGATGAGTTGCTATTTAAGGACGGGGTTTTCTTGCACTGTGGTTGCTCCCATGATAAGTGGATCAGTGGTGTATG
Organism: Ambrosiozyma maleeae (nom. inval.); assembly: GCA_003706635.2. NCBI lineage: Eukaryota > Fungi > Ascomycota > Pichiomycetes > Pichiales > Pichiaceae > Ambrosiozyma > Ambrosiozyma maleeae (nom. inval.). The sequence continues at coordinate 181,805 of PPLV02000022.1, read as the reverse complement.
TAGTTGAGGACTTTTGCAGGCAAGCATTAGTACAGAGGCAGATTGGGTATTCAAGAGTTTTAATAAAGCTGTTGCATACATCTGTGAAGTTTGGAAGAATTTGCTGCTAATTGAGCCTGTGCTGCTGATATATCGTGGGTTATAGTGTACCATGTCTGAACTATCTTTGAAGACGGATAGAAACTCCGACGCAGACTTGGAGTTTCTAGGCGACGAGCCAAATGTTGTTACATGTGGTGTCGATGATGCTGAACGGAGCGCCCTTGAAAAGAGACTGGATCCAATCTACAGACGTCTGGATTACAGAATCATCCCTGCTCTATGGTGTCTTTATTTTTTGACTTCGTTTGGATCATCTGCATATGGTAACACCATGACGATGAACTACGAAAAGAACCACTCTTTGATTCAGACGCTAGGCTTGAACTCTCACCATACCTCTACGGCATCTGCCTTGTACTACGTGGGCTACATCCTCTTTGATGTGCCTATGAACTTGATCATGACGAGAGTTTCACCTCAGATCTGGTTGAGTAGAATTGTTATTACAGTCGGTATGGTGTATGCCTGCTACGCTGCTTTGAAAAATCCAAGTGGAATCATGGCCATCAGATTCATCAGTGGTGTGTGCGGTGCTGGAACGTGGCCAGGTATGGCATACTATATCTCTCTATGGTACCCTTCTCATAGAACAGCAAAGAGAATCGGCTATTATTTTACTGCTGCACAGCTGAGTGCATCTGCAGCTGGTTTGGTTGCTGCCGGCTTCCAAAAAATGGATATGGTGCATGGATTAGAAGGATGGAAATGGCTGTATATAGTTTATGGATCCATCACTGTTGCTGTTGGTGTGTCCTTGGTCTGGTGGTTGCCTGATAGACCACAATATTTGATCAAAATGGATGATTACCGCTCCACCTTAGACAAAGTCTTACCAGCATCCGTTTTGAAGTATTTTAAATCCAGTCAGCCGTTAGCTCCAGCTGATAGAGAGCTACACAGCATAGATATGGCGCCAAGATACAAAAATCTAACATGGAAGTGGCAAGATATTGTCAATATTATGACTGATATCAGAACATGGCCATTGATTATGATGTACTTTGGTGTCGTTGGTACAGGGTTTGGCTTGGCGGTGTTTGCTACAACCTTAATCAAGGCCAACAATAGCAGCTTATCAGGAATAGATGTTTCTTTACTTTATGCTCCTATTTGGTTATTTGACGCTGCAGCTATTTTGATTGTGACTCCATTGGCTGATAAATTTAAGAAATGGAGACCTGTTTTCTTTTCTTTCTCTACTGTCATCATTATTGTGGGTATGGTTGTCACCACTTATGCCAAAGGCTCATGGAATAGATACGCTGGTTTGCTAATTGCCGGTTTTGGTTTGGGACCAACAGTCCCAATTACCATGGCGTTGGCCGGTGAGATCATGTTTGCAAGGCACGGTGACGTTGGTTGTGCTGTTGCTTCGGCTATTGTTTCTGGTTTAGGTAACTTGGGTTCGGTCGTGGCAACGTATGCATTATACAGTGGCTGGCCAGCTGACGTTGCTAGACTTTACGAATACTCCAACATGATGTTGGTTGTCATGTTGGGTTTCTCCATTATCTCATGTGGGTTCCTGGTGCTAATTAGATGGTATCTAGGTGACTTCAACAAGGATTCACAGGAGTCTTCCAATTGATCTTGATCTTACAGCGATTTCCATTTTAATCCTTTCTTGTTATAGGTATATTAATGATATCGTAAATTTAGATTCTTATTCTCAAAAATATTAATGTTTTATACTAGGGTTGGGGATATTTAATTCAAGCCTATGGTTTTTCAACCTCAGTCACTTGACCGCCAGATTTGGCACTCTTCAAAGCAGCTGCCACGATTGCCAAGTGATGGAAAGCAACCTCAGGAGTGCTGATAATCAAAGACTTGTCATTCTTGGCCAATGATTCGCCCAAGACTTCGAATTCCCTCTCTGTGGATCTGTACTCATCTTCAATTTCAGTTTCTTCAGTGTAAGCCTCAGTATCAGCTGTCAAGCCACCAACGTTCAGAGTTAATCTCTCCTTATGGCCCGGACCGAAATCAAAAAAGACGGAACCGTTATCACCCATTATTTGGAAGTAACATGATTTCGAGGTGTTACCGAAAGCTGAACCGTAAGTGAAGGTACCAATCAATCCTGATTCCATTTCTGCCAACGAGTAGAGGATATCAACGTCACCGCTGAGTTCTCTGACCTGTCTTGTATGCGCAGAGATGGTCTTCAAGTTACCTAAGACACCAGTCAATAGAGCCAATTGGTGGACACCACCGTCAGACAAGAACCCGCCCAAGTGTTCTGGGTTTTTTCTCCATGAAGTAGCCAAGTACTTGTTGGCAAAGTTGAACTGGCCTGTTGAGTGGTAAGTGAATGAGTACACAGTACCAATCTTAGCAATTGCTGCTTTCAACAGCTCAACCGATTTGAAGTAGCACCAGTGCTCTGCAATGTTGATGGTGATCTCTGGGTGGTCTCTAGACAACTGAACAATCTCCTTAGCCTGCTCCAAAGTAGCGGCAATAGGTTTCTCTAGTGAGATGTTCTTCTTGTGCTTAACAGCTAGCTTCACCGCGTCCAAGTTGTACTGGACAGGCAACAAGGCGTCAACCAAGTCCACCTTTGGGTCTTCAAACACCTCCTCTAATTCCTCATAAACCTTCACAATCGAGGTGTCACGTGCTGCAAACGCTTCGGCTTTAGCCTTGGTTCTGTTGTAGCAAGAGTAAGGCGTGAAGTACTCAGATTTCTGTAACGTTGGCAGGTGTTCATTCGTGGCGAAAATGCCCGTACCCACAATAGCAACGTTGAGTGTCATGTTCGATTCTGCAATTATCCCGCTATTCAATTGGCCTGTACCTTGCGGATGTATTCAAAAGCTGTATACTACCCTATGCTAGCTGTCCTCTCCACAGTTCACCGTCTGGCGCTTTCTCCTTTACCTGGACCGTGTGGAAAATTGCGGAGCATTAAATATGAGCGCCCGGAATAAATCAGCAGGGGTTTCCCCAGGGTATTTGCCCCGTACTGTTAGGATAATAGAGCAGGAGACTGCCGACAGTGCAGGGCTATTGTGCCTAACGTGTGGGTGGTAGGTGCCCGAGACAGAGACTAGGTGCACGCTGGCAGCACATGGCGCAGCTCATCACGTAACTGGATCGCTGGCGGGCAGCTTTGCCGTGCGTTGTGGGACTCCGCATTTAGAAGTGGTGTCCGACTGGAGACAATAGAGTGTCAGCAGGGACCGGGGACCCGCACACGCATACGGTAAGCGTCCCCGGATTAACGGATTATCTACACTCTGAGGCCTCGGAAGTGACGGTACTTGGGCACACGGTGCTCTGACCCACCGTCTGATGCCTGTCCGTTCATGCCACTGGCTGGTCCACAGCCGGCGGAGGCCTCTCGTGACGACAGACGCCAGGCCGTGGAAAACACACCCGTGCACCATCACAATCCGAGTCACGTGACATTGTTATTCTCCTGCCAAATGCGGAAGTTGTACTAATTGGGAAGTATTGGATGCTGACGTGGCGGATGACGTCAGTGCCCGCAGCCTATCCCGGGGAGGCGGAGGATGCAATGCGGATGCCAAAAGACAGGCAGAAGAGCAATCAAACTTGTAAAGAAAGAGTGTAGAGAGGTGTTGTAGAGACGTATAGGTGCTATGACAGCATACTTGATGGGAGATCCTGTAAAGAAACACCAGGACAAAAAGATGAGCGGAATTTCATTGGACGAGAAGCTGACGCTGAATAACGAGTATTCCTCAGTGATAGAGGAGGAGTACGACAAGAAGCGGACAAGAGACAAGAGACACAGATACAGAAACGTAATAATCATAGTAACCGTACTGCTCTACGGGTCGTCGCTACTGCTGAAACAGATAAACGGGCTATACTCCAACTACCACAACTTCCAAGACCGTGCGCCAACCTGGACAAGTGCTAGGAGCACCACAAGAGCACCACTGGCGAGTTCACCACACAAAGCCCCGCTGACGTTCAACGAGGTGAGAAAGGGAACGTTTGTGCCGGAGAGAAAGAGCCTCCAGTGGATCCAGACCCCAACGTCGCTGACCAACGACTCGGGCGACTACGTGCTCACGGCAAACTCCAAATACATTCTAAAGACGTTGACAGACTCGTCCTTTGCAAGTGTGTTATTCGAGGGTAATGAGATCACTTATGGCGGGCAAAAGTACAAAGTGGAGGATGTTGTTTTCAGTAATGACTTGAAATATGCTCTTGTCATCTCAAACAAAATTCATAACTGGAGACACTCCTTCTTTGCTACATATTTGATTGCAAAATTATCGGATGGAACGTTCCAACAGCTTTATGACTTGGACAGCACCTTAAACTCCCAGGTCTCATTGGCGATATGGTCCCCGGATTCTTCAAAGGTGTCATTTGTTTTGAACAATAACGTCTATATCAAGGACTTGTCCGATTTTTATCACCCAACCATAAAACAGTTGACCTATGATGGTGGTGAAGATATCTTCTACGGGAAACCAGATTGGGTTTATGAAGAGGAGGTTTTTGAAAGTGATACCGCAATGTGGTGGTCTCCATCCTCAGATTACCTTGCAATCTTAAGATCAAATGATACAGAGGTTCCAACTTTCCCAATACCTTACTTTGTCCAAGATGGTCACTCTGATGACTCCTATCCCGATCTAAGAGAAATAAAGTATCCAAAATCGGGTTACCCTAACCCAATAGTTGACATTGTGGTGTATGATTCTCATCTTGATCAGATTAAAGCCCTACCATCGACAGATTTGTTTTATAACGACGCAGATATTTCTAATGAGGGTAGACTGATAACTGAGGTGAAATGGGTTGGAGACCAGAAGTGCTTAGTTAAGATCACTAATAGAGAATCTAATTTAATGAAAATTTTCATCATTGATTCAAAGGATGCAATGACAAGTGTGATGTCACGATTCGGAAATGGCCAAAACGAGAAATCATGGTTTGAGATCAGTCATAACACCATCTACATTCCAAAATCACAATCTAGAGAGTTTGATGGATATATTGATATGATTGATGTTGATGGTTATGATCATTTAGCTTATTTTACACCTCCAGAATCTAAGGATGCAAAAATACTAACGTCTGGTGAGTGGGAGGTTGATGGAGGAGCCAGTGCTTTTGATTTTGTTTTGAATAAACTATATTACATTTCCACTGAAAAGTCATCCATGGAGAGACACTTATACTCTGTCAATCTGGATGGCAGCGGCAAACAAAACATCACTGATCTCGGAGAGGAAGGTTGGTATTCAGTTTCATTTTCCAAAGGTTCTAGATATTTGCTTTTGAACTATGAAGGACCCAATGTGCCATACCAAAAATTGATCGATTTGCACAGAGATACCGAGGAGCTTTTAGAGTCCAACAAAGAATTGAAAGAGACTTTGAAACGGTTTGATCTTCCGGAAACAAGATTTGGTGAACTAGAATTGGAAACTGAGGATGGGTCACTAGTTACTGTTAATTACAAAGAAACCTTACCCCTTGGATTTGATCCGTCTGGTTCCAGCAAGTATCCTCTACTGTTTTTTGTTTATGGTGGACCTGGATCACAACTCGTTCAGAAAGCATTTAGTGCTTCATTTTCAAGTGTGGTGTCTGCTGAATTAAACGCAGTGGTTGTTACCATTGACGGTAGAGGTACTGGTTTTAAGGGTAAGAAGTTCAGGAACTCAGTCTATGAAAACTTGGGTCATTTTGAAGTGATTGACCAATTGGCTGCAGGTAAAAATTGGATATCTAAAAGCTATATTGACACAGAGAAAACAGCCATCTGGGGTTGGTCATACGGTGGATACATGACTTTAAAGACTTTAGAGCATGATAAAGGTGAAGTTTTCAAATATGGTATGTCGGTTGCACCTGTGACGAATTGGTTATTCTATGATTCAATCTATACAGAGAGGTACATGAACACTCCGATGAACAATAACAACTATGAAAATTGTTCTGTCCATGAGATCAATAACTTCTCCAACGTGACTAGATTTTTGTTGATGCATGGTACTGGTGATGACAATGTTCATTTCCAAAACAGCTTGAAGTTTTTGGATATGTTGAATTTAGCTGGCATTGAAAATTACGATCTGCATGTGTTCCCAGACAGCGACCATTCCATTAGATACCACAATGCAAACATGATTGTGTATGATAAGTTATTCAATTGGTTGAAATTGGCTTTTGAAGATGGGTTCGTTAACCATGTCCAATTTGATGAGTTGAGCAGGGTGTTTGATCTTTACGGCTAGCTAAAAAGCTTCACTTTCTGACTAATTATATATATATTTTAACTATTCATAGACAATAAATCACAAACTTTGAGGTCATTATAAACGGAAACTCATATAGGTAGAAATATACTTATATAAACTTGGCTATACATTCACTTTCATTGCTGGAAATTACCGTACCCATCTAATCCAAACTCTAATTCTTGTTCCAAATCCAAGTTAGAGGCATACACCATTTCCTGCGGTCTAGGAGGCAATTCATCATCTTGACCTGCTGGGAAAGGGACCGTTGGTGTTGTTAGCATTCCCATCATTTGCTGCAATTGCTGTTGTTGCTGCTGCTGCTGATAAGCTTCATACTGTTGTTGTGCTTGTATGGCTTCCTGTTGCTCCAGTTGCTGCTGCTGCTGCTGCTGCTGCTGTTGTTGTTCATCCTGATAATTTTCATTTATCAAGTCTTGTTTTTCTAAAGGTCTTCTGACGTACTCTCTGAACCCTTCAACTTCCTGTATAATCATCTCTCTCATGGTTGTAATATCGTCGACTTCTTCAAACGAGAAATCAAATTTATTTGCACAAGCAGGTTCATCTGAAGGATCGTGCCACACTTGCAAGTAGGGATGTTCTAAAGCATCTTCCACACTGATTCTTTGCGATGGGTCCATGGTTAGCATTTTTGACAACAAGTCTATGGATAGCGGGGTGGCATTAGGGTACTTAACTTGGAACGGGATTTTTGGCATGTACGGCAAACCTCTGACATATGCCTGAGCCTTTGGGGACTTTATACTTTGTAACGTCTCTTCAGATGGGGTACCCAACACTCTTAGAATTTCATTTAATTGGTCAATATAATCTTTACCCTTGAATATTGTGGACCCTCCTAACAATTCTGCTAATATGCAACCAACGGACCACATATCAATGGCCTTAGTATACCCTTGGAAGGATAGAATGATCTCTGGGGCACGATACCATCTGGTTGCCACGTACTCTGTGAGGAATCCCTGATTCAATTCAGGGTCGCTGGAGTAACCTCTAGCCAAACCGAAATCGCAGATCTTGAGTTCACAGTCTGCATTGACTAACAAGTTACCTGGCTTCAAGTCTCTGTGTAGCACGTCTGCTGAATGTATATACTTCAAACCGCACAAGATTTGGTATATGAATGATTGGTAATGCTGGTCTGTTAAAGGTTGGTTTGACCTGATGATCTGGTGCATGTCACATTCCATTAGTTCTTCATAAAGGTACATTTCGTTAAAGTTACCATTTGGATCGGGCACAATGTCTAAATCATAGAGGCAAGTGATATTTTTGTGACCCCTGAAGTGTCTTAGCAACTTGATCTCTCTAAGGGCTCTTTTGCAGAGGATCTTCTTGCTGAATATGTTTGTGACTTTTTTGATCGCAACGTTACCCTCGTTGTCATCCTCTGATTCTGTGTATTTTGCAGAACACACAATACCGTATGCGCCCTGTCCTAGGCCTTTGATCAATTGGAACCTTTTGTCAACGACAAAGTTCTGCTGAAACACACGGAAAACATGGTACTGGTCTTGGGAGTGGTTGAATACCGAGTAGTTGGTGTCTGACGACATGGCGTGTTTGTGCGAGCGGTTGACGTAGATTGATGGGTGTTCTGAATGCTATCGATAGCTGGGCCCAAGCACACTGCAGAGACTTGAAAGCAGGCGGTTCTCCAGGGTATATAAATATATAAATAATGACGGAATGGCGGGTTCCAGCACAGGTCCGCACGCTTCGCCAATCTCAATAACCTGCACTAACAACAATCCCCAGCGCCTGTTCAGGTATCTACCTCGGAGAAGCCACTAAACCCTTGCTAACGCTGCCTACGGGTGCGTTTCCCGGCTCCTGCTTCTACGTAAGCTCAGTTGTCCAGCAATTTCACTTGTCTCGATAGATCCGTCTGGGTTTTCGAGGTTGCGCTTCTAAAAATAAAACCGCCCGTGTGGCAGAGACAATAGCCGTTTGTCAGTGGCGGTGTGTGTGTATATATAGCAGTGGTATGAGAGGTATATATAGCAGTTATAGGGTGGGGAGTGCTGAGCTGAGGGAGGAGGTGGGTGGGTGGCTGGCGTGGGCCGGCAGGACGCTGTCGTGATGGTGGGCTCCGGCGGTCTGCCATGGCGGGGCAGCGGGTGAGTAACGGCTGTCTGCCATGGCACGGCGACGGGCCACCACGCGCGTCGATCGGCCCGTCGATTAATTGTTGTTGGCACGAGTCCAGAATTGGCAGAGAAAAATCTGCGACAGTCCTCTTTTGTTGTGGGAATTGGTTATAGAGCCGGACAGGCCTGGCATGTATTGAAGCAGTTGGAGCAGTAGAAGTGTAGGCAGTAGGGCCAGGGGATCCGCAAGCAGGCCAAAACGGAGCAGATAGACACACAGGGTGCTACTTGTTACGGGAACGTGAAATGATGTCGACATCATCAGCAGGTGTGTCGCCGGTGTCGACTCCCAAGACGGCGAGTGCCACGGCGCCAGTGATGACAGGAAACAAAACAAGCCTGCCGCCAACCTCAAAGAGCAGCGAGGTAGGCTCGGGGATAGGAGCCAACAATAAAAGACTAGAGATCAATTCACTAGTGGCGGAGTTCCAGAAACAACTAGGCTACAACTGGGACAGATACCAGGTGGCGGTTTCTTTGTTTCTGGTGGGTAAGTTGTCCCGTGGAGAGCTCATGACGGAATTGGATACCATTCTCGACAGATCAACCATCAGACTACACAATCAGCTCTTGCTATCGAACCTTGCAAACTCACTGAGAGATGAGCCTTTGGATGGCATTCTCTCGACGGCATTTGGTAGTCAGCAGCAGCAGACCAAAAAGCGGAAGAACGCAGCTAACAAGTCATCGCAGTACGAATTATTGAAAAGAGACATTTTGTCGTTGTCGATAAGAGAAAGAAAGAGGTTGAAGATGATCACCAGGGAATCAGGAAAGAAAGACATGATCAATTCCATGATTGCCATTACGAGACAGGCAATGGTGCCTAAAGTTCCTATAGTGACAAACGCCGACCATCCAAGCTTACCCAAGGGAACAAGTAATCCGGCTTTATTGAGCAGCCAATGGGGCCAAGATATTCTAACCGGAATCCAGACACCGTTATGTGTGGAAAGCCATGAATTGCCCGATAAGGACAATCTGAAGGCCAGAGTGTTGGGTATCGCCAGAGAGCATGGATTGGTGGGCTCTGTTGCAGACTCCGTTGCTGAGATTATTAACTTGGGTTTAGATGCACACCTAAGATCGATCATAGAGAACGCAATGGATGTGGTTAGACTGAAAACTACCGATCAAAGCAACTCTGAAACTCCGTTTTTAAGCTCCACAGGATCGACTGGAGATAAAAATAATGACGACAGTAAGGATTCAATGAAACTGAAAAAGAGACGCAGAGTCACTTTAACCATTCAGGACATGCATGACTGTCTAGAGAGTACGCCGCATCTTGTAGAACCATGTGGTGCTATGCTGCGGTTGACAAATGTTCTATTGAAGAATGACGATGATTTTGATGTGCTGGGTCCGCTACAAAGGAGACCATTCAATAACGGCATTAGCAATGAGAATGATTTGAATACAAAAACAGTGGGGTCAACTGGTGTGACTGTGTCTGTTTCTGTAGATCAAGGAGCTGCAAATGGTGTATCAATAAGCGGGGAAAAGACACCGAACAGCTCGCTGGGCAACTCAACAGGAATGGCGGGTGTAATTTGTGGCATCAGTGGTAGCGGTGTTTCTGTCGGCGGACCGGGCTCTGGCGGACCAGGGACCGCAAACGGCACGGCAGGTGGGCCGACAGACGGCGAATCCCAGTCCATATTCAGTGGCACTGGCTCTCCAGACAAAAAGAAGCCTAGATCGAACATTGCGTATTTGTTGAAGCAGGCGGACGGGTCTCTTGCCATCAAGCAGTTCAATGACACCAAGAGACTATCAAACACGGGAGAGATTACGGGCGAACAGATCGCAGACACTAGGCTGAGTAAGGGCCACACTACCGGATACGTCCCGCCCCCAAATTTATCCTTGAGCGATGCCACCATCGGTAACCCGACCGAGTTGAACTGGCTTATTGACGAGTTGCTAATGGAGTACTGAGACCGTATCTGTACTATATAGTGTAGGTTATATAGAGAAGATAACTGTATTTTTAATAGGTGGAACACCATGTGCTTACGTAAGATTACCACGCATCGAGGACGTATGCTGTGATTATGTAACCCGCTTATGCAAGCGGCAGCCGCTGACGTAGCGTGTATTAATAAGCGGTCGATCGGCGCGTCGACGGCGAACGCAGGGCCCGCGTTGCGGGGCAGGCCACGTTCTGCAGGCGGGCGTGCTGCTGGCGCCTGGTGCTCCCCCTTTTTCTAACGGGCGACGCGAAACGCGCCGGCAGCCGTCCAAGCGCGTTCCCCGGCGGGCACTGCGCACGCCGCCGCGCACCGCGCACCGCGCCGGGCGGCCCACCACCACGGCCGGAGCTTGAAATTGCGTTGGGGAACCGGTGAGCACACAGGATTTGAAGGAGTGGCCTCCTTGAAGAAGAGGGCACAGGACAGGGCCCAGAGAGTAGAGCAGAGGCAAAAGGAGCACAGCAGCACTGGTCAGTAGAAGAAGGAAGCAAGCGGATAGTCCAACGCGGTACAAGAGGATACAGCAGGAGACACGACAGCAGCCGAGTACACGAGAGTGCCATACGATCCAAAAGCCGCCATACCCCCGAGCCCAGATCTCCCGTCACTCATTAAGCAGGCACACCTCTCAGGCCCAGGTCCCAGCAATATACCAGAACGCAGTACTTGCTACAGCAGGATCGACTGCCACACTCGTCACTCGTTTAGGCGTACCCCAAGGTGATATACCAGCACCGCAAGACAAACACCCTCCACCGCATCCCTGCCGCTAATCCACCACACTGGGTGCTCCGGGCCATCACTCACTTATACAAATGAACCCAGCCAACACAACGTCCAGCAGGCCCAGAAACGCTCGGAAGTCGACCCATGAAGAGCTCATGGCGGCGTCCCACGCTGTGGAGCAGGAGCTGAACATGGTGAAAGCGCTGAAAAGATTATCAATAGGAAACAGTCTGAACTACGACCCAGATCTGCCTGCAGAGTTCACTGATCTCAACTTTATAGACATGCAGCATGTTCTAGAGCCCTCAGCTAACCAGAACAAGCCCACAGGCGCAGATGGTGTGATCTCAACTGGCGCGTTGACTTCTAATGCAAGTATAACAAGTAGCAATGATGACTCGAGCGATCACCAACCGTTTTATGACACAGACGACAACTTCGATGCTGATAAAGTCATGAGAATGGAATCAAATAAGTTGATGTGGGTCCCTGCTACAGCACACCCTAAGTTGGCTCCCGAAAATTTCAGAAAACATGTGCAGGACACAGTCAGTGAGATCAGTGCTAAACTACAAAGATCAAGTTCAATAAGGTCAAGCTTGTCAACAGAATCAACTTCCGATGAGGAGCTGAAATCAGATGCTAGCGTAAACACCAGTATCGGTGGGGATTCCACAACTGCATCCAGAACAAGGTCTTCCTCGATTGGCGGAACTTATCACAACAACAGCAACAGTGCTACCAATAATAATAACCATCATTATAATGCACCATCTTTGAAAGATTTATCTAGAGAATTACAGAACTTGTCGCAAATGGCAGGACTGGACTCCACAGATGCAGTTACTCTAGCAAGAACCCTTTCTTCATCTTCTTTAGGCTTCACAAAGGTGGAAAGAGATACTCTTAACAACCTAGAAGGCCTCTCTAGCGGGAGCACCACTCCACAATCTCAGCATTCAAAGAATTCTTCTCTAACCTCCTCTGTCACAGCCGGTAGAGAAGATGATCTACCAATCCCGATTCTTGGGGAGGACAATCAATTAAGAAGATCAAGATGGACAACATATAGAAAAACAAATAGCAAGTCCAAGAAACTGCCACCATTAAAGACAGTTCAACACGAGAGATCAAGTGAAGAAATGACCCAGAATTTGCTAAAAGAGGCATCAGCCGACGAAACCTCTGATGCTAATCCCCAAACCCCACAGAAATCCACAGCTGCGGGCTCATCAAACATGAAGTTTGCAATGAACTTGAGGCCAGTCACTAAGAAGAGATCACCAACTAGTAGCCTACCCCCTTTGCCATTTCAAAAACCACAACCGCAGATTCCTGTTGTGGAGAAACAACAGGAAGTATTGTCTAACTCATCTCAACCTCCTGAGTTACCAAAAAAATTGAGCAGAAAGAAATCCTATGGTTTGCTGGGATCCCCTTCAGCTAATGATAAATCAGAAAAGACTTCAGGGAGTAAAAAGCCAAGTTGGAATTGGCTATCAAAGGAAAAATCGTCTCAGACGTTTCAACAACAGGTTCACGATAAACAGGAAAAGAATAAGAGTGCGTCTCCACCTCATTCTCATTCTAGAAACAGACATGGTACTGCAATCACTCAATTCAGCAGTGAGCCTGATTCAGATAATGAAAAGTCAAACTACAATTACTCCTCAAGTTCTGCTTCCTCACCAACAGCCGACCAAGAGAAAGAAAATCAACCAAATTTTACAACAACAAAGAGCTCTCTTCCAGTTACACCACTTACTTCGACTCCAGTCCTAACTAACAAACTGACCTTTACTAATCTTTTCAAATTAAAAAAGACACCAAGCAATACTACCAACAATCTAAGCTCGCCGATTTTGGACAGAACAGCAAGGGCTAGGTCAGATAGTGTTGAAAGTTCAGGTCAAGGTGGATCTGACTCCGAAGCTGAGAGTATCACTGAGAAAAGGTTGTTGGGAAGATTTAATACTAAGAAATTTGGTCAAACTCATCATAAGCCGTTATCAAATGATATGGTGATGATTACTTCCGATGAATTTTTGGCTGACAAGAAGGAGAAGCAAAAAGAAAACGAAAAGTACATGCCATTGAAACTAGATGGCAGCATTGATTACAACTACGAAGATAACCAAGAGAAGTTAAGAGAGACAAGACTGCAACAACAGGCCTTGCACCAGAAGAGGCAGCAAGAGCAGAAGGAAAGTTTTTGTAATGACGGGTCCTATGAACCACAAACACAAGCACAAACAAATCCACAAAAGAACCAAGATACTTCTCTGCAGAGGACTAAACTTGGAAAGACAAAGCCTGATAATTCCAGGATTAAATCGAAAATTAATACGATCAAGGCTATTCATAATGGTGCTCCGCCTTCTCAGAGCCAACATCAAGAACCTTTGCATAGAGATCAACATAATCAACAGCAGATTTCCTTAGCTCAGGCTCAACTGCAGAAAAGCTTTTCTTGCCCCCCAAATGAAACAGCTAAGCCTTCTGAAGCACATTCACCTGTACAGATAGCTAGAGAGCTATCACATAAATCATCCACGGAATCTTTAAAGCAGGGTATTAAAGTTGAGAAGAGGTCAGAAAAAGCTAACCAGCCATTGATTATGACAGACTCTGCGTTTGGTTTTCCGTTGCCTCCAGTATCTCATTCAACGGTTGTCATGCTTGACTACAGATATCCTGTTCATATAGAGCGTGCGGTTTACCGTCTATCCCATTTAAAACTGGCAGATCCCAAAAGGCCATTGTGCCAGCAAGTACTGTTGAGTAATTTCATGTACGCCTACTTGAATTTGGTTAATCATACATTATTTTTACAGCAACAACAGCAGGAGATCTACCTCGGCCAAATTGATGGAGCAACAAATGCTGGTGTTAGAGAGGATGAAGGAGGCGTGTTCCATGATAAAATGAGTGGTATGGGTGCATATCAAAATAGCGGAGTGTACGCTGGCTATAATGATAGTGACCATGATGAGGTCATTGATGATGATTTTGATGAATACCCAATTGATGAAGTTTACGGTTCCCGTGATGGAAATTACTATAATGATGAAGAAATTTACGGTTGATTTCATGCTTTTTTGTCCTTGCTTTTGGCTTTACTTTTTATTCTATAGATGACCAGATTTTTATATTTATATCGCATATGATAAACAGAGATACCTTTACTTATTGTTTCAGCAAACTCTTCTTCACTTAGATGACTCTGGAAAAGTCAATCAAGCTTCTGTTGTGAACCAAAGTGAGCTCTGTAAACTTGTCTTGAAAAAAGAACAAGCCAAGCAACAGCAGACTCCAGTACACTAGCCTGGTGAAGAGATCACCGTTGCCAGCTTGTGGTAGGAGATTTGGGACTCCCATGAAATTGCACAGGCCATGTGCCAAGATGCAACTGTAGATGCAATTGCCATTGGCAATTATCAGGTTTGTGATCAGTCCAAAGACAGTTGTGTAGAATAACTGGAAGAGCACTGTTGCAACTATTGTCAACAGAGGTAGTTTTCTCCGGTACATTCCAAGGGCATGGTGCACGTGTGCAAAGCCAAATAGCAAGGGAGTGTACTTGATGACTGGCCAGTACAAACTGCCATCTGAGTCGTTTGTCTTGAGCGGCATGAACGGATAGAAGAGCGATATGATTGTTGAAGTGTAGACAAACTCTTCCGTTATTGGAGCTACAACATAGTCTCTGAGCGAGTACCTCAAGTCGGAGATCCACGTTTCAGCCAGCTCCTGCTTTATCTCCTGCACACTGCACTGGGACACCACCATCAGCCAGTCCGTCATCGGGCCTATAAACAGAATTCCAAACAGATAGACAACGTTGGCAATCGCCTTCAAATCGGACACGCCAATCTTGAAACCCGAGTAGCTGAGCTCTCTGGCGGCGCCGAGGCCGTCCACGGTCCCCAGATACACCATCACGTACGGCAACAGTCCTAGATGCACCGCTGACACCACAGAAACCCTGGCGAGCCTAGACTGCACGACTCTAGAGTCGTTTCTTGTTCCACCTGGCGCCTTGAAGTAGATTGCAATCACATATGACACTGACACCAGGTTAGCATAGATGATCGTGGCCGCAAGTTTCCAAGCCATTCTTGCGTTAGCTCTCCACAATACGGCACCTCCACACGCCTCCGTCTCCTTCTCCTTCTCCTTCTGTTGCTCTCCAAGCCTACTTCTTCGCTTCTCCACCTATCCTCCACCTACCCACCCATTGGCCCTCTGATGTTTCAGGTTTGGCTTGGATGACGTAATACAAGATATAGTTCTATTTCTATTAGCTGGACGGGTTTGGAGGTTTAATTACTGGAAAAAGGTTTAAAGAATAGACAATAAGATAAAGGGGTGGGATCTAAAAAGGATACGCATGCAGTCATGGGTCGATATTGATGTAGTCAGGGTTCTTCTTCAAAATGACGACGCCTTCTAAGGAAGAGGTGAGAGGCAGGTACTCGTCCGTTTCTAGCTCGGCTCTTTCTCCGTAACCTAGCAAGACCGGGGTGGAGTGCGTGACCCAGCCGGTGATGGTCTTTGGCTTACCGGCTTGACCAACAACATCGACTGCCTGACCGACCCTCACGTTCACCTTGAGTGGCTGCAACTCCTCGTCAACTGTGACCAACATTCTAGGCTTTATGGCTGGAGTCAGGTAGTACAACAAGTTAGAGTGCTGATCCAAAATAAAGGAGCTTGGGTCCAATAGTGCAATGGAAACCGTCAATAGGGACGCTAGAGCAACCTTCGATAATATTTGCTTGTCAACTGTGAATGGGTTTAATGTTAGGGTACCCTTACCCAAATGAACCAAACCTTGCGACAGTCTGGATACAAACAAACCATTCTGATCGTTTATATAATAAGAAGCTAGCTGTCTTAGCAACTGGGCCAATCTAGCATTGTTCGTACCAGCACCGATCAAACCCATACCAAAAATGGCGTTGTACGCAACGTCTAAGTCTTGGTCATGGGAGTATCTCGATAGCGTGTCAAACACCTTCATCTCAGCCGACGAAGCAGACACCAAACCCATCGCCAAAGGAACCGCTCTTTTAATCAATGGTGTACCATAGTGCATCAAATGATCAAAGTGGCGAAGCGACATCTCTTGACCAATTTCTTCGCCCATGGCAATCAAAGCCAAACCTAAAACAGCGTAACCCTGATAAGATTCATCCTCCTCAGCAGGTGCTGCAGTAACGCTAGAGTCGCCAGTTTCTTTATTTTCAGCTGAGCTAGAGCCAGAAGCAGCTTCGGCGGCGGCATCAGTTGGGGTAGCAGCAACAGCGGCTGATGGCTCTTCGTCTAATTCCATCTCATCATCCTGATCTTCGTCTTTGTCCTCCTTTGGTTTACTGGTGCACATCTGTAATAAAGATTGGATTTGTAAAACATTACCCGTACCGGCATATGAGCAAATGCTCACTAAAACCTTCAATGTCTTTGAAATTGGATGATCTATAGCATCGATTGTTTCCAAAACGTCTTCAACTTGATCATGTTTACCCATGTACAATAAACCTAATCCTAAAGATATGAATCTAATCCATTTAGAGGTCAAATCAGTTGGCTCTTTCTCCAATAAGGTTTGAAGAATGGTTGATGTTATGTCACCATTACAGGTACCAACATACACATGACCCAATGCCAAAGCAGATAGTGCTTGGATCTCTAACGATGCAGTTGGTTCTGAGATTAGAGGTAGCAACAAGTTCAAAACTTCTTCACTTTCATTACCTGCAAAGGCAATACCGACACCTGTAATAGCAGACGTTATTAATTTGGAGTCTTGCTTTATTTCGGTGTTGATATAATCTTGTAATAATAATAAGGCAGGGTCAACCTCATCGTGCACACTGGTGGTGGATATACCCATACCTAGCAAAGCACCTGCTTTGACCTCTGTCTGTTCAGAGTAAAGATACTTATCCAAGATTTGTAAACCTTCATTGGTATCCCATAAGTTAATTAAACCCAGAGACGCAGTGGTAGATAGCATACCTTCACCTTTAGTTCTATATATCCATTTCTCATCGCCAATCAGCTTCTCTGAACCGTAACCAGCGTTCAAAAAAGCACTAACAAACGATGCCGCCAAATTTTGTTTAGCTGATTCTAGTCTCGATGATGATGCAAAAGTGGAGGTCTCCAAATGAGACTTGTAAATATCCTCTGGGACTTTAGGCTGTAATAGGTTCAACTCACTAACCAAGTACTTGTAATATTCACTCAACTTGAGATTAGATATACATTCTTGAACGGCCTCATTATCGAATTTGAAGCAAGAGTTTTGTCTACCCAAAATGAATCCCAGTTGCTTTTGGACCAACTCATCACTGGTTGCATTAAACACAGACTGAATCAAGGACTCGTCGTCCAATTTGATAGCCAAGCTTAAAGCTTGAGGCAATTGATCATTAGCCAAGTAAATAGTGTAAGCCGTATTCAAGAAGGCAAAATCATCAGGAGGCGCTAGCAAAGGGACACAAGACACCATGTACAAACACACTCTGTTGAATGAGTTTTTATCGACAAATGATGGCAATTCTGCAATTTCCTCGATTTCTAATAGCAAATCAACAGCCTCTGCCTCTGCGTTATGTTTCAAAAAGTATGGGACAATTTCTAATGCTAATTTGATCAATTGGTCCGAGTTGGTCTCCTCTCTAGGTAGTCCGCTTTCTAGATTGTCTTGATACTCATCACCAATCTGTAGCGACAAGAATCTCAAGTACTCGTGGCCCCATTCACCCACCGAAGAGTCGATGTTACTCAGCAATCTGAATTTCAAGGCCCCTCTCTTGTACTCTTCGCCGTCGTCTTCAGAGTATGTCATGCCCAACACCGACAACGTGTCTGCTAGCTGGCTCTTCAATTCTGTGTTTTCCCACTTGCTGTGCAGCTCCGCCAGTGTTGGGTACTGTGGTCTCAAGAACTTCAACGGTTTTGGAACAGCCGTCATGGATGATGTCGACTCCATGATGAACCTCTTCAGATGCTCCAACGACGGCTTGTAGAGCTCCTCATTCGGCTCCAGCAGCCTCTCCACTAGCATGTCCAATTCAGACTTCAACTGCTGGTCCTCTTCACTCAATTCCTCTTCCTGTAGCACCGGAGCTGCTTTTGCCTCTTTGCCTTTGGCCTCCACGCCTGCTCCGGCTGTCTCTGCTGCTCCAGAGCGCTTTTCTTCCGTCTCTTTTCCTGCACCCATCGTACTGTCTCTGTCTCCAGTTGCTCTGTCTCCTGGTGCCCTGTCTACCTACTGCTGGGTCTCTGTTCCATCCCTTCCTTCTCTTCTCCTTTCCTCCTTCCCTCCACCTCTTCAATGCCTGTGCCCTCTCCCTGTCTTTGTATTGTCCACTGCGTCGTTGTGCCAGCCAGTGGCAAACGCTCGCGACACGTGCGGGCAAACTGGCAGACACCGTCCAGGTGTACGGGTGTCACCGGAAACACCGCCCGCCCGCGGTTGCCGGATTGGTATGCCGGAAACCAGTCATGGCAGCAGAGCCGGTGCACGGGTCTGGCTGAAAAATTTTCTGCCGTTTCTTTTGGCTGCCTGTTTGGGCCAGCACCGCCTGGCAACGCTAGAGTCATAAGAGTGGATGGAGACCTGTGGATAGCTGAATAGAAGGAGGAGGTGGGTGTGCCGGGGGACAGCACAGGGCACAGAACAAACAGAAGCAAGGTGCAGCACAGAATCGACACAACGGAACACACAGGCTAGCTACGGATCCTCACCATGTCCAGAGAATTCACCATCAAAGTGCCAGCATCGTCAGCCAACATTGGCCCCGGCTTTGACGTTTTGGGTATCGGATTAAACCTGTACTTGTCCATCAACGTCAAGGTGGACCCAACGTCGTGTGACACGTCGTCAGACCCACAGAACTGCCTCCTAACATACGAAGGTGACGGGGCAGAAAACGTGCCTACGCTATCGGAAAAGAACTTGGTCACAAAGGTGGCCTTGTACGTGTTGCGCTGTAACGGAATCAAGTCGTTCCCAAAGGGTACAAAGATCCATGTCAACAACCCTATCCCGCTAGGTAGAGGTCTGGGATCCTCCGGTGCCGCTGTCGTGGGTGGAGTGCTCTTGGCCAATGGCGTCGGACAGCTCGGCTTTGATAAGCAAAGATGCTTGGACTACTGTCTCATGATTGAGAGACATCCAGACAATATCACAGCTGCCATGATGGGTGGCTTTGTTGGCTCGTATCTGAGAGCATTGACACCAGCAGAGCATGCAACCGTGCATCAGCCACTAGATGACGTGCTACCTAAAGTTGGCCAGTCTTCAGATATCGTTCCTCCAAACGCACCACTAGACTTGGGCAGACACGTGAAATACAACTGGAACAACAGAATCAGATGTGTTGCAATCATTCCGCAGTTTGAAGTCAGCACTGAAAAATCTAGAGCAGTGCTGCCATCATCATACGAAAAGCAAGACGTCATTTTCAACTTACAGAGATTGGCAGTGTTAACCACCGCTGTTGGTAAAGAAGGTGAACCAAACTCTGAGTTGATTTACAACTCAATGCAAGACAAATTGCACCAGCCATACAGAAAAGTTTTAATTCCTGGTCTAACCGAAATTCTATCTGAGTTCACGCCAGCTACCAACGACGGTTTGTTGGGTATCTGCTTATCGGGTGCCGGTCCAACCATTTTGGCCCTAGCTGATAAAAACTTTGAAATCATTGCCAATGATATCATTCAAAGATTTAAGAAGGAGAACGTGGATTGTAAATGGTTATTATTGGACCCAGCACTTGATGGTGCTATCGTTGAGGAAGTGAGCAAACTATAATGAGCAACGCGGCATTTCAATCTACTAGAAGAATGTTGTGTTGTCTGTTTTCATTATTTATGGTATCTGATTAGAGACTAAAAGGCCTGTTTCATACCATTTTATTCATCCTTATCTTTTGCTCCATGCTTCAGTTCGTTATTCCTCTTCTTTGTTTAGTCTTACTTTTTTGCTTCTTGTGCTTCTTACTGATATCACCAACGGTGTTTATTTAGCTTATCTGATGATGGCATTCAGAATATACACATATACATTACCTCGGATAGGTTATGGCTATATGGTAGCTTTTTATTCCTTTGTTTCATCTCCCCTATATTTTACTTTTAATGCATTTCTGGAGGATGCAATGTTTGCAGGGAAAAAACAGAATCCTCCAGATACATCAACGACATAACAAATGTAAAAGTGTACATAGACGAACTAGGCGTGTAGGTTCTGTAGGAGATGACATAAAATCTTTAGTAAATAAACAGTTAAAAGCAAAACCAAAGACCAAGAATGAGATGGAGATTGAGAAAAAGATACAATGTGTAATGATTTGACAAGGGCTCCGAAGGTCTGTATTTGTAAAGGTAGATTGTTATAAAGTGAAGTACATAAAGACCATGAAATTAGAACAAGTGGCCATGTGCTTCTTTTTATTTTGGCTATCTGTTGGGGATGTCCATGCACTGAACTGTTTTGCGGGTACGTTGACTTTTATTGTATCTTGCATGTGAATCTGTTTACTGTCTTTGACTGTGGTGGGTAGAAGCCATAGGTGTCTATTTGAACTCGCCAGCTTTACCGGCCATCAACAAGCCGACAATCAACCCAAACAAACCCAACACAGATCCAAAAATCTCAATAACCAAGATCTTGACAAACAAGGAAGAATCGGCAGCGTCAGAGATTGCAGCGGTGGAGCCGGTGATACCGACCGCAACACCACAGATCAAATTGCTCAATCCCACTGTCAGCCCCGCCCAAAACAAAGAGTATCCCGTGTACAAGTTTTCCTTTGAGAGTATAGTCACGGCATCCACCGAGGTCAACTTCGAAGAAAACACAATGGCCATGATCAACCCGTAGATGGCCACCACCTCACAGAAAATAATGGAGATCAAGTTCTTCGTGGTGATTCTTGGAGCCTTCACACCGGCACCAATCACAGACGATCCCGTTATGAAGATACCCCAGGCAGCGCCAATCACAGAAAAACCAATACAGCTGGCAATACCCAAGTTCGCCCACATGTACGGCGACACAGACTCCAGAAACTCGCCCACATTGAATTGCTCTCCAGAGTTGTTGAATAGCATGTCTGCACAACCCACTCACCGCAAACCGGCATCCCCATCCTTGTTAGTATCACTCCACTCGCACAATATTTCTCCCGCTCCGTCTCCAACACTTACATCCACCCACCACTGCTAGCGCAGAGAGTGTCAAATATGAACCAACTGCCATCTTTATTCTTCGCTAGATACCGTATATGCTCCCTCAATGGATACACACCCTGCCAGCCCGTTCTACCATGTCCTTTGGCCTTACACCTCAACTCTTTTAGTACAACAATCAATCCATGAGGCCTGGCGCTGTTGGCTCATTTTCGTTGCCTTTTTTTGCAGCCATGCAATCGGCTGACGTCAGGCCTGACGGCAGCCACCGCACTCTGCTTATGTCACCGCTCGTGTCAGCCTGCTGGTGTCTGCTTACGTTACTGATTGCCTCAGCGGTGGGTCGCCCCGGTGAGGAAGCCGCCCAGAGAGCCCCTGAGGTACCAAGCCGACACCACCGCCATGAACCCGAGAGCACTGGTGCCAATGGTGAAGGGGTTGATGAGGCCTTCAGACTCCTCTGGCTCTGGCTCCAAGCCCGGCGTGCACACTCTTGCGTTACACGCCGACTTGACGAGGTTGCTCAAGAGCTCGCTCAAAGACGAGGCCCAGCTGGAAGATATGTGCATTGGGGGCTGCAAGTAAAGACACCTGGTGTAGGGCTCTGGCTGCTGGTCGGATCTCTGCTGCTGCCTGTCAAGATCTGCCTTGAGCGCCACAAACACCACCGGCAGGTCGTGGAGCCCTTCATACCGGTTCATCAAATCAATCAAATGCTGAAACGATTCGGGGTCGGATGAGTCGTACGCTAAACACATCACATCACAGGTGTCTAGCTTGGCCTTGTTCTCTAAGATTGCGCTCTCTAACTCCCCCAACTCTTCTAGAATCAAATAGCACTGCTTTCCACCTGCTAATTCCACACTGTTCACCACAATGTGCGGTTGAATAGTCGGCGAGTAGTGTTCACTGTACCGTCTCCCTAAAAAGGATTCCAGCAACGAGCTCTTACCACAGCCCGCAGCTCCCACAATAAAACAGTTAAAAACGGTTCTGTCGTTCACTGGGGCTCTGAATAATTTACCGTTTCTCTTTCTGGTTCTTCTGTTCTTGGTTATATGTAGTCCGCTCACGGTGCTGGCGCCGTTTTTATTGTTCAGCTTGTCAACATATCCAAAATAGCCCAAGTACGCCAATGTGGTTCTGTAATCTAAATGAGTGGTCATAGCCCACTGTGCTAGCCAACCTTGCAACGTAACGTAGCCTTCCTCGTTACACACTACTGTTCTTGGAAAGTTGGCCTCCTGCCACGATCTTGGTATCCCTGGGGTTGGAAAAAAGAGCTTATTCAATTCGTCTTCACTCAATCCACCATCATTATCTTTATCAAATAGAATAAAGAGATCAACCAAAAACTTATATCCTTTAGGTGATAACTCAACACTGGAATTTGAGGGAACATCAATTTTGGGGTATAATATGGAATCTTCTATTGACAATGAATCGGTGTAGTGGAATGCTCTTAAGATTCCCCAAATAGTTTCGTGCCTTCCCATCTCAGCGTATAGTTTATTCAAGGCCAGGAATCCCTCTGTGGTGATACCACGAGGGCCTGCGGATCCAGGAATAGCACTGTGTAATGTCTGCTTAATAGAATGCAGTTCGTTGACATCCACAGCCTTATGGAAGCATTTCTGTTGTAATTGAATGAACTCTTCATCGTTCAAACAGCCATCTTGGTCTTTATCGCAGAGGTAGAAGATTCTGCTTAATGCCGATTCGGCCAAGGGTTTCAAGCTGCTGTCCTTGTAGTCGTACAAAGGTGCGATTGGATGGGACACTGCTCTCTGGCAAAGGTAAAAGGCTTCAATAACGTTATAATTATCCTTGGCGCAGCATCTCAAGCACGCTTCCACCTCTTTGAATTCTTTTAGCAGGGGCACAAACTCATCGTTTATCACTGTTTGTGAGTCATCTTGGCTCGGATGGCTGCGATGCTGGTCGAGTGTCTTGTGGTTCTGCGGTTGGGAGTCTGGGTCCTCTTTGAACATATTATTACACACGACAACCGGGAGGTTCACTCCCAAGGATCTGAACATTGGGATCCAGTAGAGCGAGATTCTCTCGTAGGTATAGTGGTCGGAGTAGATCAACCAGATCACGTCCGCCTTTCGGATCTCGTTCTGCGTCCACGGGATATCCGAGGAGAGCGTATCGATGAGCACAGTGGACTTTGGGGAGTAAGCGGACGACGTGTAGTCTCTCGGCACCGTGATTGGCGGTAGCACCTGCTGGATGTTAGCCACAAACTTTCTTTTGATCAACGAGGTGATGATGCTGGACTTGCCCACCCCCTCATCGCCACACAGCACAACCCTCACCGTGTCCATTGCGTTTCTGTGTTTCGGCTGTGCTTCTGGGTATTCTCTGTTCCCTTTCCTGCACCCGGTCCGCTTCTCTCCTGCTCGGTTATCACCTCTCGATGCCTCCAAATGGCCCTCCATCCATCTCTTATCCCTTGGCTAGCGTCCTGTCCTCTGGGACTGTGCTATCCACCCGTGTGCGGAGCGTGGCAGGACTGTGCTATCCACCCGTGTGCTGAGCGTGGCAGAACCGTGCTATCCACCCGTGTGCGGAGCGTGGCAGACACCCGAAAATTCTTGAAGGCAAAAGCGCAGACAAAGAGGCAACAGCCATTTGCCATTAGAAGGGCTGATTGGGGAACCTTGAGAGGGCAGGTGGAAGGCCGAGACCGAGTAGGAGGAGTGGCAGACAGAAGCAGGCAGACAGAGGCACATGTACATCAGTAAGACTGTGTGAAGAGCCCTGGAAGAAAAATGGTGAGTTGGCGCAGCTTCAGTGCTGGAAACGGCGGCTGGGAAATGAACCGCTGGCCTGAAAAGACCAATAT
This sequence comes from Ambrosiozyma maleeae (nom. inval.), assembly GCA_003706635.2. Lineage (NCBI taxonomy): Eukaryota > Fungi > Ascomycota > Pichiomycetes > Pichiales > Pichiaceae > Ambrosiozyma > Ambrosiozyma maleeae (nom. inval.). The sequence continues at coordinate 157,531 of PPLV02000022.1, read as the reverse complement.
ACTAACCCCTGGAACTGCGGAATAAGTGCTCCAGACATCAATTGGTACCGGATACGATCTCTCGAACTCGATCTTCTCCCCGGATGGAAGAAATTTCCAGGTGGAGTACGCCTCAAAGGCTGTTGAAAACGCAGGCACGTCGATAGGTATCAGATGCAAAGACGGTGTCGTTCTCGCCACGGAGAAGATCATTGGATCCAAGTTGTTGGTTCCAGGTAAGAACAAGAGAATACAAACGATCGACAGACATGTGGGAGTTGTGTACTCCGGTTTGATACCTGACGGTCGGCACTTTGTCAACCGTGGAAGAGACGAGGCCTCCTCCTTTAAATCCACCTATAAAGAGCCAATTGGTCTTCCTGGTTTGATAGACAAATTGGGCTACTATGTTCAGGCTTACACATGCTACAATTCAGTCAGACCTTTCGGTATCAACGCCATTGTTGGTGGCTTAGATGACGACGGAGCCCATCTATACATGGTTGAGCCAAGTGGTGCCTATTGGGGTTATTACGGTGCCGCCACAGGTAAAGGTAGACAAACAGCAAAAGCAGAATTGGAAAAGCTGGATTTGCCTAATATTTCGGCTAAAGACGCTGTCAAAGAGGCTGCAAGAATAATATACCTAGCACATGAAGATAACAAGGACAAGGAGTTTGAATTGGAAATGACTTGGATAAGTAAGGAGGAAACCAAAGGCTTACACAAATTCGTCACTGGTGAATTGCTAGAAGAAGCTATTAAGTATGCCGAAGAGGAAGGTGATGACGATGGCGACGACAGCAGTAGCGATAGCAGTGATGAAGAGATGGATGAGTGATATCTCTCTCTAAGAATAATTTTCTGTTCTTTACTCTTCTTATTGCAATCGTGTCTCAGATAGATAAATACAATATACACTTGTTTACACGTGAACAAATACCTTTAAAATCGAAAAATCAAGAATAACGGGAGTACCGAGGTTACAATTGTCCTCCTTGTCTATGTAGCAAAGAAATCACATGTATTTGTGTTGTCGCCTATTTTTTAGTTAATACAGCCAATTGAGCTCTTAATCTGGAATTCTCCAATTCCAGATCAGAGAGTCTTTTCTTACTCTGTTTTCTTTCAAAAGATAATGCCTCCTCTGCAGATTTCCATCTTTTAGCCAATTCGTTCAATCTCAGTTTACTTCGAGGGCTGTGATCTGCTTGTTCTTCTCGTGTGCTATCCGATTGGTCGTTTATTGACCCGGCTAGTTGTTTTGACATTTCAATATGATCATAGACTACCGTTTCAATGGCCACGAGATCGTACTGGCATATTGAAGAGTACAGATTCTTAACGTTTAGATGGTTCAATTGTAGAGTGTCTCTATTAGCCAATTGTAAGATCTTTTCTGCAGCCTCTTTGACGGATTTTTTATCCAAGATCAAGTTTAAAAGTTTAATCAAATGAGTTTGAAAATTAATGTAGACTGTGAGCAGCTCTTTCATGTTTGATTTTTCTATAAGGATGTCATTGTTTAATGCTTTATTTGATATCGTCAGATCATTAGTCTTTTGCGAGAGTAAGTCCAATTGAATCTCCAGTTGCTTCAATCTATTAGTGTCCTCTTGTGCGTGCTGTGTTTCCTTTTTAATTGTTTTCGCTTGTGTGCCTTTACCGGTTGTATTATTTGCTGCAATTTTGATGAAGTGGCTTAGTTGCAGAAGTTCATTTCTCTGATTATTAAAATCGCAGAGAAGATTTGCAAGTTTATTTTGAAGTTCACTTCTGCCTAATTCGGTATCTCTATTGGGAGGCTCATTAATGATACTGTCGATCAACAATTTCAATTTATCCAGCAATATCAAGTTTTTGAATTCGTAGGTTGTATGTGGGTAGCTTTCATTGATTAAATCATCTACGCTTTGGTAGTCTGTTCGGAGATCTGTTAGCTCGTCATTTAAAGCTGTGTATTTGTCAAACAAGAGATCCAGCTGTTTCCTCAAGCTTGAGATTTCAGAGTTCAAAGTCTCTGGATCAGTAAGATTGGAATCTTGAACTGGCTCGTAATTATGTCGGAGTTCATTCAGTAGACGTTTCTGTAGCTTTATCTGGATCTTACAATCAATCAACTGTTTTTTGAGACTTGCCACGTCGTTTTTATTCAAGAGGTTTGATTCTAGTTCTTGGAGTTCGTCTATTTGGGAACTATATTCTGTAACTTCATCCTGGTCTGTCTTTAATCTGTAGATGCTTGTGGATGCAAGTGAGGGTAGTTGTATGAGTGAGTTATCGAAAAGCGAATTATCCGGTCCGGCATCCCACTTCGACTCTGGCTCGCCAAATGTTGGGTATTCCTGCTCCTGCTCTTCCTGCTCTTCCTGCTCTTCCTGCTCTTCCTGTTCTTCCTGCTCTTCCTGCTCTTCCTGCTCTTCCTGCTCTTCCTGCTCTTCCTCCTCCTTCTCCTCCTCCTTCTTCTCCTCCTCCTTCTCCTCGTCCTTCTTCTCCTTCTCCTTCTCCTCCTCCTCTTGCTCCTTTTTTGTCTCCTCCTGCTGCTTGTTATAGACACCCTCCGGGTACTGTGTCAAATCAAAACTCGAAAACTGCTCGGGTTCTTCCTCCTCTTCACTGAACTCCTGCTGCACTTTCCAATTCCACTCTTCCTCATCTCCCTCCTTGTCCGGTGCTCCCATCTTTCTACAGCACCAAAATTCGCTTATTTATAATCAGCTAGACTCTGTGTACTGCCCTGCTACTCTATCTACTTCCTGGCATCTCTCAAGGCTCAGCTTATCTACTAATTGTCCCGTTAGGTTTGTTTAAACTACAAAGACGGAACGCAGAAACAGCACCAAGTCGTAAACAAACAGAAAGACATACGCGTCGCGTCGATCGGCGCGCCATTTCTAGGCCAGCCGTGTCGGTTTCTTACGTAATGGTCGACGCGCCTATTTTAAGCCCTTTGCGACGATTCGGTCTGTCCACTAGGCGCCGGCAGTGGACGAGTGGTACATTCCACATATAGGCAGATAGGATTGAGGTAGCTCTACGCGGGAAAAAGGAGACAGTTTTGCGTGTGGTCAGATGGTGAGCACCATGCGTGTCGGTCGGTCCCCCCTCCCAGCCGCCTTACATGCCAACACCGCTTGTCAGCACTTCCCCTCCAGCCAGTGCGCCGACGCCTGTGGCATAAGTCACGTGCGCGCGCTGTGGGTTGGGCGGGCGGAGAAACCGCCCGACGGCCTTGCAGGGTGATTGTGTCCGGAGAAACTATGGCAAATCGAATCGCAGCAGCAGTCCAGTAGGCGCTCACTCAGTCCACGTCCCAGGTTTGTTGCACTATTGTGTGTGGCTTCGTGTGGCTGGCAAGCAGGTCCGGCCGCTTTGCAGTCGCAGTGCAGCCATGACGCTAGGAATAGCTGTGCAGCTCTGGAGATACGCATTGCACTGTTGCGTCTCCACATACCCACATACCCTGGGATCTTGTGCTATTGTGTGTAAACTTTACGGGCAGTATCCACTGCTCAAAACCCGCAACAATAAGCCCGTCCAGCTACCTGTTATTTTAGGTATGTTTTTCCATTCTATTCACAACAACAAAGCAGCACACAATTTGAAAATTTTCCGGTCACGGCAAATTGCCGATCCTGACCCCACAGGCAGGGTGGTGTCGGGATCTCGTTGGACATTTGTACTTTGTAATGGGTGTACAGTGTGGGCTGTGGTGGAGAGGTGCGGAGTGGCCTGTGGCCAGGAGCCACCGTGTGTGCGGTCTTCTGTGTGCACGGGAGTGAAGGTGGGTGCTGTACGGTGGGTGCTGGCTGTGATGACGTCCAGATGACATCATCACCGTGGATAGCGGAGATTCAAATAGACTGCACACCCAAGGAGACTGGTGTCCACACACCGGTGGGAGGCTAGGTGGGAAGCTGTGCTGGCCAGCAGGGATATATTCGTGGTCAAATGCGAGGAGTGGCTTGCTTGGGGTGTGGCATTACGGTGGATGGGGTTGTAAACGTCGATACGCCGACAGGCTAGGACAACACGGACTTTTTTTTTAAAGGCCCGTGTTGGTAGTGCTAGATCTTTGTTGTTCCGCTGTTGCCGAATCCAAGCCTGTGCCCGCAGGCTAAGCCAGGCGTGCGGTTGCCTTGAGTTGTGGAGTCTGCTGTGACTTGGGCTACTGTATTTCGTGTTTCAGCTGGCGTCTATTGCTGTGGCACGAGCTGCCGCCTCGCGAGCCGACTGCTGGCTGACTCTAATCTCCGAGCTCCACGGAGACAGCTGAAGCGCTGCTGCGCGTTGCACTCCACCAGTGACTACGCCCGTATCCATGTCGGCACTCTCACAATCACCTCCCACTAGGCCGCCAGCCGTCCTTACTCCCACGGGAATGATGACCGCAGTCTCCAGCCTGCCGCCGCCACCTCCACCTTGCCCCGCCCTACGGCAGTCCGACCCAAGATAAGAGCTCTGTGGCAATCCGCGTGCGGTGCACCGCACAGACTCCCGCCCGCCAGATTTGCCCGCCAGGCACGGTGTTCTGGCGCTCCTGCCCTGTGGCATTGTTTGTGCGGTATCTAACTAATCTTTCGGGTCAGCCACCTGTGCCGTACAAATCTTGTCTTTATCATCTGCATGTACGTACGTATCGAGCCCAACACACCATTTGCTTTCCAGCGCCCCTCCATGCTCCAACGCTCCTTTCTCCCGTTGTCCGTCCCCCTATTTCATTCTTCCGCCCCGTGCTTCTTTGCCCGTGCGCCGACCCACCGCAGTAAAAATTTTCATTTGTCCGCTCGGTGAACCGCCGGTGTTCTTAGAGATCACGAGGAGTCAGGGAGCATCCGATACTGGAGAGCCACAGCAGGGTTCAGTTGTTCAGTTGTTCAGTTGTTCAGTTGTTCAGTAGAGTTCAGTGGTGTCCGGTGGTGCTCAGTAGTGTCCAGTAGTGTGTAGCAGTGTCTATCACCAGCCCATCCACAACCCACCGCCCATCGCACACCATTTACTCATTTCTTCAAATACCATCTGGTCCATTTTCAGCATCTGATTTCCGTCGGTGTCATTCATCTGTCCCGTCCCGTCGCATTCACCTGTTCCACCACCCACCATGGAAGAACCAACAGGTACACCTGCCAAAGTCAACCAGTACGCTTGTATCCGCTGCAGAAGACTCAAGAAAAGATGCTCCAAGGACCTGCCCAGATGCACAAACTGCCTCAGACAAAACACTTCGTGTGAATACATTGAACGCAAAAACAAAAGAAGACTCTCAGAGGACTTGAAACAGCTGCCAGGAGGCTCGATCACGTCAGTTCTGAACCCACATTCCGACTCACAAGATAATAAACCTTCCATTAATGCAGCAAGCTACCACTCAGACACGTCCGCCGACGAGGCTGCCAAACCCATTCCCGATTTCAAACCTCCAGATTACGTGGAAAAACTCCCATACCCTTATTCTGCCCCTAGTCTTCCTCCAAGCCAGTCCTCTGCCTACCGCTTTACCCCCTCAGCTCAGGAAGAGTCTGCAATCAACTCCTTATACTCGCTGCAGCAGCAATCTTCCATCAGAGAGTCTTCGTCTTCCTCGATAAGACAACCTCACTCTGGAAGTAACTTGCCTCCACCACCTCCACCACCTTTAGGCTCCGGTAACACCAGCGTCTATTTTAGCAATAATTCAAACAGCAAGTACTTGCCTCCACCGATTCCCCAATCATCCAGGTTTCCTTCCTCGCATAAACAGCCAGGATTGCCGGGCTCCAAGATTACTTTCGATAGCATCACAGTCTATCATGAACTTGACCATAAATCCACACCTCCCGCCTTTTCCACAACCTCTAAACATAACGGTATCAGCTATCCACCCGACAAAAAGCTCCGGACAGAAAACTCACCAAACACGTTTGCTTCCACTATCAATTTGGCTCATTCAAACTTGGCTAAAGAATTACTCGACGGTTGGACCGACAAACAGGATATTAAGTTTACCGATTTGAATATTGATGCATCCCAGATTATTACGTTCATTGAAGTGTTTTTGAAATACAACTACCGCTCTTATCCGCTACTAAACGAAAATGATTTCAAGAGCATGATCAACAACTTGGATTTTGAAAACTTCATAAAAGATGGTGACTGTAAATCACCAATGCAGACATGCGGTTTGGATACTTATCTACAGTTTGAACTAAACTTGATCATATGCATAGGATCGTCCATTTTGGAAAATATGAGATTGCTGAACAAGACTAAACAGATTTCAAGATACTTTGCTCGCAGATCATTGAATCTATTGAACATATCACCTCCCTTGTCCGACATTCAAAGTATAAGAACTTTGGTTTTATTGATTGTGCATTCTTTTAGTAAAGCTTCTAGCATGTATTCCTGGTCAAGTGTGGGGTTGTTGACAAGAATCTCAGTTTCATTGGGCTTAAACAGACACATTAGAAAGTCAGAGTTGAGCAGGTACACAAGCGACGAGGTGGAAATGAGATACAGATTGTTCTGGTGTGTCTACAACTTGGATAGACTGGTGTCAATCTCATTGGGTAGACCCGTCGCTATCCAGGATGATGACATTGACGTTCCATTGCCAGAGCCTTTGAAAAACGAACCTGATGATACCAGCATCATGATCTCGAAGAATATCATCGAATTGAGAAGAATTGAAGGATTGATGATCTCAAATGTTCATTGCGTCAGAGCTAATGATAAGTTTGGTACCGATGCAGAAAAGGAAAACATTTCAAACTCTTTAAGACAAGGTGTTGAAACTTGGTATAACAATTCAAGGCTGTTGTCTTCTAGCCTAAACTCGCATCAACTGGACTTAACTTCCCCTGTGCTATCAAACATTAACACGCACAATGACAGCAGAGCTGGCTCCAATGATCCAAGTGGATCCTCTTCAAGTTGTGTGAAATCGACGATGCAGACCAGCACTGAAACGAGTGCCATTTCACAGACTGCCTCCTCTTTAAATAAAGATGGTAGAAAGTTGAAGGCAATTTCAAACTCTTACTATACATCAACTGCTTCTGTGAGTTCAAGATACTATCATTTATTGATGCTTCTTTATAAACCTTCCTACCTATACCCCAGCCCATCAGCTAATAATCTGGAAACTTTGGGCAAATCCTGTCTGCAGGATCTCACATTCACATACAACCTGTACACGTCAAATGTACTACCCTTAAATTGGATCACCCTTTATCAATTTCTCACCACGTGCTCTACAATCCTATACTGCCTATCCAACTGGTCAATAGATCTAATGGAATCAAGAACTGATGTTCACATGTGTATTGAGATTCTAAATGGTTACTCAGACAATTGGGAATTCGTCAAGGATTTGAGTGTGATCTTTGAAAGAATTAATAGTATTTTGGTTGATATTGCATTAAAACAATCTTCAAAGCCAATAATGAAATTTGATCCAACTGTGACAGAGGAACTATTGGATGCCTCCAAATTCTTTCATGATATTTTGCAGAATAACGATATTAACATCTGGTATGATGATGAAATGTAACACTCTCTTTGCTATTTAAAAAACCTAAAAACCTGCTTTTTATTCTAGTTTCTCTTTTTTTGCTCCTTTTTGCCCTATTTCAAACTGTCTTAAGATTATCTATATGACCGTGTGTATTAATAAAACAGAATACTGATTTGGAAAAGATTATATAACCCTTATTGGAACGCTGGCAAACATGTTGTTTTTTAGCTTCATTTTACCAAATTCAAACTCCATTCTTATATAGTAAGCCCTTGTTAATAGGCAACTTTGGAAAGATGGAATAAAGACAAGATTCTCTATACCTGGGCACTCCTCGTCAAAAAACAACTCCAGATCTTTTGAATAAGTATAAACCTTCTCAACGGGATCAAACTTCCAATCCACATTTTCAACTTTGATTTTCTTGAAAACTGGCAAAAATTTACCGATAAACGTCAATTTCAAGATTGATTTCATATCCTCGATTAAGGAATCCGGGACCCTTGTTCCTGCCAAGTTACCCAGCTTCAGCATTGACCTCAGCTGACTTTCCATGCGTGATCTCAGCTTTGCAAATTTCATATGAACCCTCTCAGTATTTGAAGTATGCTGTAAAAACTTTGTATCAAAGGATACAATAACAGGTGATAGTGATTGTACTGTCATCAACTCTAAATTAGGCCTCACTTTGAAACCCGTTGGTGGCCGGCACCTGCTGTTTGATGGTATAAAGGTCAGCTCCAACTTTATTGAACCCGGCATTCTGCTTGGCAAACTTTGCTGTCTTTTCGGATTTGAGCTTCTACCAATATTTATATTGTTAGCTGAAATCTTTTTTGTAGCATTCAAGCCAATACTCTTCACCCTTGCCTTTGATTTTAGTGATAAACTTGAAGAAGATTTCAAAACAGGCTTTTTCATTTCACTATCCGATGTGGATGATTCACTCGGGTTTCTAGAATAAAGGGGAGGTAAAGACTCTGTTTGGGATTGAAATATTGATTTTGCTTTTATATTGTTTTCATCAGACGACGTTAGCTTCACCTTCATAACTCCGTTACTCTTGTCAAAAACGGATTTTTCGCTGGCTTCCTCCACTATCACGGTATGATGCTCAATTTCATTCACAACTTTGGCTGATGAATTAGGAACAGACTCCCTTGTCGGAAATTGGGCTTGTTTCTTTTCCAACGCTGATTGATGGTATTCATGAGAAAAATCTAATATGTTATCTTTGTCGTTTTCTCTCTGTAACTTTCTGATTGAAAACTCTTCCAGAGTGGCGGTTATGACAGATTCCAACTTTTTTAATTGTTCCTCAGTGGATATACCAGATTCAAAATACTTGTCACGCTGCAGTGCCTCGTAGGGGTTACTGCATGCGGTATTAACCCGGAAGAAATACTGTTGAGCTTTTAGTAATACATAATCGTAAGTCAAATTGTGATCTTTATCGTCATTGATTTCATTTTCTGGCTGTGGTTGTATGTTTTGTATATGATCATCTCTCAAGCCTATCAATCTCGCATTTATACTGTAAGACACACACTGGCCTAGCTCTGCATTATCATAACACTTAATTGGGCTGCCTCGGGTATTACTCAGTGATCCGTACCCGGTTTCAGGATTCAATCTTATCTTTGAAGCCTCTCCATCAAATCCATCTGAATCAAATCCAAAGGATGGTGGTAGTTTTAAATGTTCGGGTATGCCATGCTGGCATGAATCGTCTAGTAGATTCTCAGGCAATCTAAAGACAAAAAACTTCTTGTGTGTTTCACCCGGAACCAGATATTTCATGGCATTGAACCCATAGGTAGTGCCATCGTATTCATCAGTGGTACCGCACTGGATCACCCCGGATGGATGATAATCGGTCATCCCAACATGGTAACACGCTGACAAATCATGCATCTGCAAGAAGTTATACTTTGACTCTTTCTTATCGACGTAGTCATCCATTGAGAAGGAAATCGTCTTTGACGTTCCCTCTAGTGAAACCAAAAACATATCAAAGGGGATGTTCTCTTTAGAGTTGTTCCTTACTGATAAATAACCAGTCACCAGGTCTCCCGGTTTGTACTCCTTGAGACTGTCCTCCATCACCGGCGCTTTGCCCAGCTCGGGCACTTCTTTGGTCAATTCAATGCTGATTTCCACTTGGCAATTCGCCTTGCAAAGTCTATCAAGGTTATTTAAAACCAGAAGTCTAGAATCGGACACATCATTCCAATCCATTCTCGAGCTCGACCCCTGGGAGTAGTAGTCCACGGCCTCGTTGGCAGACATCTCCGGACCAAACGCGTTCCTTTCGTGGCCCAGCAAGTACATGGGAGATGACATTCGAAAGTCCATATCATTATCTGGATTGATCATCGACCGGTTGAAGATATAACTGTACATCTCAAAGCTCGGCAACAGATCTTCATAGTTCATCTCGCCAGTCCGGTATGGCCCCTTGGAGTCCTGCCTTCTGTCGGTCCCCATGGCTGACTGTCCCACCTCTGTATCGAGCACCGCCTATCTTGTACCTGTCACTGTATCCTACAGTGCATGCGGCACTCTCTGGCCCTCTTGAGCTTGTCTCTCTCTTCTTATTAGTCATTTGTTCCGGCCCCATCTGCCTCATTTCGGCACTTGAAGAGCCCCAAAGTGCGGGTTCAAAATGCCATACGATTCAAGCTGCTGCTGCCAATGGCCGGGTGGTGGAGCTGGCGAGTTGGAGAAGAGTTGGAGAAGAGTTGGAGAAGAGTTGGAGAAGAGTTGGAGAAGAGTTGGAGAAGAGTTGGAGAAGAGTTGGAGAAGAGTTGGAGAAGAGTTGGAGAAGGGTTGCTCAGAATAGGGGTTATGTGTGTACTGTAGGGTGATATTTATTAGGAAAATTATAGGTAATAAAAGAGAGGGAATTCGGGAAACATCATAAACGTTACTGGGAAAACGGGATATGAAAACAGTATTAGGGAGAGTATTACCAGCTTGCAGCGGGAAGGACATTAGACAACGTTAATTGGTAAGGAAGCAAACGTAGAGCCAGAGCTCTTGGCCTTTGTCTTTTCAAATTCAAAGGTGAACCTGACGTGGTAAAATCTGGCTAGCAGACACGTTTGGAAATTAGGAATAATATAGTTGCCGGAGTTGGCTTGCTTATCATCGACAATTAAATCAATGTCAAGGGAAGTGTGGTAGACGCCGTTGGAGTCCATCTGCCACTCGAGATGCTTTTTACTGACCTTCTTAAACAAGTCGTTTATTTTCAGAGTTAAGCTTAGCTTTGAAACTGACAGCAGATCGTTGTATAAAACTTTTGGAATCTTTAGGCTATTGGGCTTGGATAAATCAAAAACCTTAGACAGTTTGTTGCTGAACCGTTTCTTGAGTCGGGAAAACTTCTCGTATGAAGTTTCCACAGATGAAGATTCCAGGAAAAATTCACCATCCACTGTGAAAGGAATCGGAATCAAAGATTGTAGATTAATCACTTCTAAGACAGGCTTGATGGACAAGGCCTCAGGTGGGGCAGACTTTGAACCGGCGCTTGGATTAAAAGTCAGATTGATCTTGATTGGTTCAGACAACCGTCTTTCGGTATTTGAATGAAGTGAGGCGGCACTCACAGAGCTGCTGCTTTTCTCAGAAATAAAAGGCTTATTGTGCATTGATGTAGTTTCACCAGTGGGTGGGAGGAATCCGCTGATGCCAGCAGTGTTGGATGTTAATTTTGAAGAATTTAAACCATCGAATAAGGCACTATCCGACTTTTTTGTAGATGATATGAAGGAGGATATGTGAGATTTCTTTGCCAATGATAAATTGTTACTTGAACCGGTTGCAATTGTAGCTGCAGTTGTGGACGCCTTTCCAAATTGTTTGCTGGTTGCAGCGTTGGATTCCAGTAATGACTTGGTAGCCGTTGTAGAATGGGACATCTTCTTCAACGTCTCGGGAACAATACTTTCAATGGAATTATTCTTATTTGTGGAAATTTCAATCATTAAATCACCCTCTACTTTGTGAAACAAGCTTTTCACAAAGCTCACAGTGGTCATGTTAACGGTCTTCAGGTTGTTCTTTGTGTTCTTGCCTGCCAAATAACTGCTATTGGATCCACCGTCAAAAGATAGTTGTTGCATTTTTTTCGAATCTGGTCTATGATTCAAGATTTCGTCCTGTTCACGGATATCCACAACACCAGCAGCAATCAGATCATTTCTAACATCTAATTCTTCAATCTTATCGTCGCATAGCTTTTCAAGTTGAGCTATCTGTTCATCTGCTGTAAAGTTCGATTTGAAGTACCACGCTGAATCGTGTGGGGAGCGAGTAGCAGAAGCACCAAGGCCGCCAGCGTTACTGAGGTTCCTTGAACCTGCTGTAGAAACTCTGATGAAATGTTGAACATCACGAACAAAGATGAAGTCATATTCATGAGTCGTATTGTTCGTATAGAACTTTTTATAGAAATCCAGTCTTCTTCCAATGAGACGAACATTGATTGAGTATGCAATGGATTGGCCAACGTCATGTAAATCTCGGGTTTTAATTGGAGATCCAACCTCTCCTAAATGGCCATAACCGAGTCTGTCGTTGATCTCGATATTCTTAGCTCTTCCATTAAATGATTCGATATCAACACCAAAAGAAGAGGGCAATTGGAAGTGTTCGGGCGACTGGTGCTCACACACGGTATCTAGCAATGAAGAAGGTAATTTGAACATGAAATTCTTTTTGTGCTTGACTCCAGGTGCAAGCTCTTTCTCGTCACCCAAGCCAAATCTTGCACCGGTTTCAGGACAAACTTCTCCACATCTATCACCGGATGGACCAACCTTGATGGTACCGTAATGGTGGCAGGCGCAGAGATCGTACATTTTTAGAAAGTTCTTTCTTGTGAGCTTCTTGTTATCTGTAGATGAAGAAAAGTCTTTGACGGTTGATGACCCTTCCAAGGAGACTAGAAACATTTCGAATGGGATTGTTTCGTCTGTGACGTTTTCGATTAAAACATAGCCCGTGACGATGTCGCCTGGCTTATACTCTTTCAGAGGTGTTTCTCTTTGGGATGGCTCATTCTTCATTGGTAGTGACTTAGTAAGAACGATGGAGACTTTAATAGGCAAATTAATGTGTTGCAAACTCTCCAAGTTGTTAAGCACTAGCATATCGGGGTTGAGCGTCGGGTCGACAAAGCGATTACTATCGATGGGGTTGGCGGAGGTGGTTGGCGAAGTGAAGTTATCCTCGTACGTTGGTGGGGCCACCGAGGTGTTTCTAATGTACTCTGTATCGAGCATTGTTCTGTTGAACATGTAATTGTGCATCTCAAAAGACGGTAGCAAGTCTTCAAAGATGACATCCTGGTTGTTGATCACCATGTGTTCGCCGTCCATTTCATGCGAAGCAGATGATACGTATTGCGGACACACGTCCCCATCAGAGGTGTGTGGAGACACGTCCGGAGCTGTGTCTCCGCTGTTGCAGGACAAAGAGCTAGATAGTAGTCTGGTTACCATTGGTGGTTATCAGAGTGCAGTGAGATAGCCACAGACAGATCAAGAGTCTTGCTATGTATGAAGATATTTATATATATATATTTATGCTGTACATATATATATCTGCGTGTATATTAATCCCAGTGTATACCTATTCCTCTGGGTGTGTATCTATTACCCTGGGTCTATTCTGATGCGTGTACATTTCTGCTAGCCACCCGTCCCGTGAAGCACGGGCATCCTGTGCGCTACTTATACCAATTGCGTGCCCCTCTGTAGTGCGTAAATACCACGTAACGGCTATATTGTGTACTCATTCCTTTTCAATAGAATCCTAAAGAAAAATCCCCATTGCACGCCTATTGTCTTTCTGTAAATCTCCAGTCTATCGAATTCACGATTAAAAGTGGCATCGGCAAACTCACAGGTGCGCAAGTGCACAGGTCCGTGACGTGGTTGCAGGCGGTCTGCACCGCATGTGCACCAGATACCGGTGTGACATATTGGGGCTTGCCAGCCTGCCAGTGCTAACGGCGTCCTTTCTTGCATGTCTTATCAATTCAACCGCCTGATTTGTCCCGAAAATGAGTCAACCATCTGGTAGCCGAGAGGCCGTTTCCGAAAAGAAGCTCCTGGAAAAAAGAGGCCTTGGGAGACGTCTGTTGGCAGATCGGCCGAGTTGGGAAGGAAGCAAGTACGCCGTGTGGACATAAAGGTGTTTGCTGGACCGGGTTTATAGGCCAATAAGAGTGTAAGGGCGTAGTGTGTTTGAGCAGGAGGTGAATCGTGGCGGGGGTACTTTGGATGTTTTCGGTAACAGGTCTGAGCGGTGGTGGTGCACAGCACTAGCGGGGCGGAGCGTGCGCTGCGCTGCGTTCTGGTTAGCCCATGCCAGTCTGTACAACGGCAGACCCCCCGGCCTGCCTGAATCACAGCGTGTGTCATCCACACATGTCTCTGTCTGGGCACCCTTGTGCTGGCACCTCATTCAGGCTGGGATGAGTCACTGGGGCGGTTATGGACGGCTGAAACGGGAAAAACCACGGAGGTAAAGTCAACGCTGCTGCTTATGTCATACAGCGAGGCCCGCCCGCAAGAGCTGCTGAACGCGGGCAGCAGCTATGACATGATACTGTGTTGTGGAGAAAGGCCCGAAGGCCCTCTTTTGCGATCAACGTGTTTTCAAATACCCAGAGCCGGGGCGACTGTAGAGCGTATTTCTGGTGATCAGTATATGCAGTGGATCAGTACGCTACAAGTTGAAACACCAACTGGACTTCTGTGAGCGTGCTAAATGGGTTCCAACTTTGGCACGCACCGAAAAAGAACTGGGTATTTTTAATTATTCAATATGGATCACCTAAATACACACTTAAACGACGCTCTGGCTGTTGCAATGATACAATGCAAGCATATACGGTCTGTAGTTGTTGTGGTGAGACGGGATAGAACTATAAAGGGTGCCAGCTAAACAGAATGGATTATATCAAACAAATAATCCATATTAAACCAGCATAAAGACTCACGTCAACAATAAATAAAGATACTCCGAGAATTCTCAAATACCAGTAAAAATGGTAAAAGAATCTGCTACGCGATTTCTATACTGCCTTTCTCAGAGAGGGAAACTTATAATGCTATAATGCTGTTGGTAAATTTAGCAATTAATCCAGTTAATTGAATATACAAATATAAAATATAAGTCAAATCAAAAAAGAAATGTTCACCTCCAGCAATCTGAACATATTATATTTGTTTTTGCAGTTTTCTATTTCAAATTCGGATATTCAGCTTTTTTTATTTATAAAACACCGTTTTGCTTTAATCCACAGTAGTAAAAGTAACCATAGGAACCTTCACCAGTGGCCTTGAAAGTGATGGTGCAGCCCTTCTTGAAGTAGTAGACATCACCCTTCTTTGGAACGGTTGTTGTACCTTCTTCGTCGGTGATGGTCACGTCACCGACAACCTCTAGGACAACCTTCATCTCATCGTAGCTGTATGTGTAAACTAATGGCTCACCGGCAACTTGCTTGAAGAAACCAGCGGTGATTTGGTCTTCTGGAGCAGCTTCAGAGGTCATAGTGTCACCCAAGAAAGAAGTTGGACCGACAACAGGTGGTAGGATATCGAAACCCTCACCCTTTGGCAAAATTGTCATTGGCATTTTGTATGTATGTTTGGTATATGCTATTTAAGTATGTAGAAAGAGTATTATTTCCTTGACTATACACAACCATAGTCCTACAAGACAGGCAACAACCTTGAAAAATTCTTTAAAAGAGATCCACCGCAGTATTTATATATCTGCTGAGCTCAACGCATAGACTTGTCTGAATACAGTAAAAAAAAGAACTACTACTAATTCCATCCATCAGTGCAATATGACATCGCCACCACTCGTATCTGAATGATCCCAGTACCCTGGTGTGTCTATTTGTGTGTCTGACTCCAACTTAATCGTACTTAGAATTTCCTAAAACGGAAATAACATCCCGCGAGCAGACAGTGACGGCCATTTGCACAAAACTGGAAAGATGGAGAGTGGAGTTTCCGGCATGATTGGCTTTTGGGCATGAACTGGGGGGTGGGATATAACTGTTTTGCGTGTTTTACAGTGTATAGCGCAGTTCTAAGGCTAACCCTAGCGGTTAATATTTGTGGAGGGATACGTGGTGAGTGCGAGTGGCGCTTTGGAATGGACAGAAATAGCTATTTAGTTTACTAAACTTACAATTGGCGATAGATCTCTTAGCGAGACAATTGTATCCATTAGAGCTACATTGTTACCTTGGACAGCCGTCATACTTGTAGTGATTGACCATTGGGTATTGCTTGTTGGCCCCAAATGTGAGGGAGAAATAATATACATAGGGTAAGTAATCTGTTGATGTGCATCCCCACATATCGCAGAAGCTTGGGAGCGAATCCATAGAAACGCAGCCCGAAAATGGGCGTAGTACAACATAAGTCTAATAGGGGTTTCTGGATATCACACGTGAATTCAAAATCGTTTGGGCAGTCCAATCAAACAGGGCTAAAACGAAACGGTATAGAAAAGTGCAAGCGGAAACTCTTGAGAGGGTCCCACAGACAGAGAGCGGACGCACCGGGAAATTTTATCCCAAAAGGGCAATTCAGATAACGGATAGAAGCAGTTACTTGAAAGTTATGTATTTACCGTACACAGTAGTTAAGATCAGTGTGAGTGCATTACTCTCAATAGGTACAATTTGGACATTGGATTCAAGGATCTGAAAAATTAGAATTATAAATATAATTCTAAATTCCTCATTTTGAGACGGTTAGCTTAGGATGGGTAGATAATTTTCAGTTTATTTATTTTTTACTTTTGATTAGTTGATCTATTCGATACATTTTAACTGCCCATACAATCCACATAATGCCATTATTCTACTCCTCTGCCGCTGAGAACGGATTCTCTGTCAAGCCTGCTGCTATTCCATCACCAGGTAACAACTCTTTCTTGGCTGATACCTTTGCTTCCGACGCTCCAGCCGACAAGCAAATCAGTTGTGGTTTCTACAGACAAGAAGCTGGTGAAGCTTTGGTGTACACTTACGATTACGATGAGATGAAGGTCAACCTCGAGGTTCACGGTAAGTTCACCGTTTCCGACGAGACTGGTTTTTCAAAGGTCATCCAACCAGGTGACACTTTCTACTTCAAGAAGGGCTGTACCATCACTTTCAAGGTGGAAGGTACTGCCACCATTCCAGCTGAAGAGGCATACGCTTTGAACTGGTTCTGTGGTTTGAGACCAACTGGTACTGCTTAGGCGCCCCACATATCAACAACCAACAACCACGAGCATACAAAATCCATAACCATTGAAGAAGTGGGATACGAGTTCCTTATATTTGCAACTACAAGAACAATTGAAGCTTTATAAAATCTAGTTCAATATTCAGAGACGCCCAGATCGGGTTACCTTTATTACTAGTGAAAAAAGGTTGGCTGGAACAACGCTCACATTGTCACATTCAATTATTTTTGTTTTTTCTTAATTTTAAATGGACTTTCTTTGCTTTTTCGTCTAAATCCAAAATTCAAAATCTCTTTCCTTTTATTCCTATCGCAAGTAAATAGCCAGAGTTATTGTAATAGCTATCCACTAGTAGTAGCGTTGGGATTACAAGTGGCAAATAAACATGATAACAAACACACCCGTGCACCGAAACATAATCTATTTCGGGTAAAAATTTATGGAATAAATAGAAAGACAAAAAAAGGTTATTTAGAGAGAGATCTGGAGTACTGGCATGGAATTTAACCAAGGAAAACTGTGTCGTGAAGAAGTAGCTTGACCAATAATCAGAAATAGCGAAATACAGTTTAAACCCCCACACAAAAAACCGAACAATAACCATTTATTTATCGACAGCAACCTATCAGGCATAAGTCTAGAAAGCTGTTTCAATTTTAGTACCGATTCCCCATTATGGTGTTTGCAGAGAAAGCAGAGCCCAGAGTTGGATCTTTACCATTAACACAGCTTTGTAGGATCAAGTGTATTCAAAATGCCCATTTAATAAACGATATAGGCACAACGCCCTACCATTTGGTAGAGCCTATACTACGGAAGAAGACATCCAAAGCTTTGAAGCTGATTGAAATGCAGTCGCCTCAGATCGTGCCCCACTCTGACCCCCTTTGGAAGAGCTTGATAAAGCGAGATTTTGGAGACAGACCATCTGAAAAGATAATGATTAATAATAAAGGGCTAAAGGCAAAGATACCAACACGAGAACTCTATGACATATATCTCAAGGAAAGAGACGAACAAAGATCAAAGGCTGCTGAGAACTTGAAAATGATAAACAGAAGCTTAAGCGAAGAGAAGAATAGAAATAAAGTGAAGGCTTTAAATCATATTATAGTACCGACGAGGAACCCCCAGCAACATCAGCGGCAGCGGCAACAGCAACAGCACCAAACAGGCAGTTTTAAAAGTGCTCTATTGCAGAAAGCTCAACAGCAGAATAAATTGAGGTCACAGTTTTTTAATACACTGAATAAGAGAAGAGATTCTATTAACGCACATAAACTTAATCAGGCACCAACCGGCAAGAACACCTTGAGTGCCATCACTAAAATCACTCCCAATCAATTATCTTCGAGCAACTTGGAACGGACCATGAAGAGACCGGTGGTTGTGGCGGAGTCAGTTGGAAAATTTGGCTATACTAGTGGTAGTGTAGATTCGCCAAACTCCAAAATGAGAAAGGTTGACATTTCGCTGTCTAATAAACCAACGCTCCCATTACAATCAACAAAGAACGCCAGCTCGATCTACTATAAGAACTATGGCCAAGTGACTAATCAATCGGCCAAGGCAAAAAGATCCAACGTTTATGTTTACTCGAAAAAGTAAAAGTTTATAACATTACATATTTAATGTATTTGAATTAGCAGTCCTTTTCTATAATACAAAGATGATCGAATATTAATTCTTTTTTAATTTTTTCAATTCTCTATTGAGCAGGTCACCTTTACGTTTGTCAGTTGTCTTGGTGTAACCAACTGTATCCATTTTAAGGTTATTAGTTTTCTTTTTATTACCAGTCAAAGCCACCATTTCACTGCTATTGTCTATCAAGTCATCATCACCCGAAATAACTATACTCTGTTTGAAAGATTTGATTCTTAGCCGTCCGTTCAAAAGCACTTTTAAACTTGAGTCTTTAAAGCATTGATTCGATCTGTTGTGATCTAAGCCGGTAAGCAAAGTCAATAGATTAGACACATCATTGCAACTTCTCAATTTACTTATATGTGAAGATGCAGTGCTTGCACCACTAGAGCAAACCAAGCCTCTTCCCCTGCTTGCTCTTATCAACTGTTTGAAATTCGAAATAGCAACACATCTACTTTTTTCAGTTATCAGGTCTATGTATTTCATTTCAAACAATATTCCCTTTTCGACTCCGGAACTCACTGTTTTGTGTTTCAAGTAGAAGGGTAATCTGTTGCTAAAATCCAGTGAAATTAGGTCTATATCAAGGTTCGATATGGCTAGTTGCAATAGCTTTTCATTTGCAGGTTCCACAGACACCAAATCAAAACACTGCTGGAATTTGGAAACGTGTTGGAAATTTGTTGACTCAGCTATCACAAGGTTTATCCTTGTGAAGATTTTTAGTCTATTTGAGTCAATGAATTCCTCTTTAAACAAGCTCATGTCTATTGGGTTGAGCTCGTTAATATTATTAGGTAATTTCTTAAGTTTTGCTGCATCAAATTCAAAGGTTAGCACCGTGTGGGTATACCCTAGCTGATCCAACGTGCTTAATAGACATTTCAAACTATTCAGATCTCTATCAGAGATTTTCTGTGTGAAATCATCCACAGGGTACTTGATGTTCAGGTCGCAAATCATCTAGCCAAGATCTACACACTAATTTCTTTCTCAGCTTCCAATCGCAGCTCCAGGCTTGATTCTGCCCATCTCTGTCCCTATTCATATAGAGCACTGTATGATACTTGCATAGATCTCCCCTCCAAGTTGTCCTCTAAATTTTTTGAGGTCGTGCGTAACACAGTACATGTTAGGCGCACACCGCCGAGGTTCTGAAGTCGTGGGACACACGTATCGCATCGGGCGTGCACTGCCGACTTGTGTTGAGGCGTCTGGGACGGTACTGAAAGGGTGGTGGGAGCAGGGGAGCAGGGGAGCAGGGGAGTGGGGGAGTGGGGGAGTGGAGGAGTAGGGAAGTGGAAGAGTAGGGAAGTGGAGGAGTAGAGAAGTGGAAGAGTAGGCAAGTGGGGGAGTAGGAGAGGTAGAGAAGGGAGCAGAAGTGAGAAAGTGGAAGAACAAAAGAGTAACAAAGATGACAAGATGACAAGATGACAAGAGCAATAAGGGTGCAAAACATGCAGCGTGAAGATGAAATGAGATCTTTAAAAGCATTACAACGATCAAAATACAGCCTTCTACTAGCCCAACAAAAGCAAAAGTGAGTTGGGTTATTGGTTAAAGAAAGTCCAAGAGTTCCCCGTTCTCGGAGAGAACTTCTCGTGTGAGTACATCTCTAGGGATCCTAGCTGAGATCAATTCAAAAACAAAGCAGGCCAATACACTATTTGTATTTAAAGGGCACTCTTCATACAGAATGTCAAAAAACATTTGCCACCTTATGAATGTGAAGAATTCAAGGATTGATAGGGCTCTGGAGACCCAAATGAGATGAACTGAAAAATGTCAGAGAGTTAAAGGATCACGGCATCGTGTCTATTTTATGCTTGAGCACTGTAGTAGTGAAGTATAGCCCTGAAACATGTCATGCATACATTCATTTTCAGCATTAGAGGCCCAGAAGCAGTAGTGCAAGGCCCTCCTTGCCATACAAATTCCCATGCGGCAAAGTGCTGTTACTAGAGAGCAGGTGTTCTTGAGTCCAATGGAAGCCATCATACGACATCGAAAATTAGCAATACACAATATTATTGCTTTATGTGCTGTTCATAAATCTTTTAATTTTAATCACATAAACGGTACCTAGCCCCTGACCGTAAGGGTTGCAAAGTTCAAAAATTTTATCCTTTCGTCCACATAACCTGTGCAGAAATTGCCTTACCCTTTACCAAATTAACTATCTCTCATATTTCATAGCCAGTCAGTCAATTATTGTATATAATGCCACTATTTGGAATTTCTGTGTCTGTTTGGGAAAATGATTTACTTATTTGCAACTAGTTCAACCTGCTTCTAATATGCCTTGAGAAATTGAACTCAGTGTTGATTATCTAACCATCGATATAGTTGCCGGTGCTCACACCAGTCTACAGCTTTGCAATTCCTAACGGAGATTCCTATCGACAGGACTCACAATCAGCCACCAAAAAACGATCAAAGCTACCTAATTACCTCTATTCGCTGACGGAGCTATCCGACTGATCATGGGGCAGAACAGTATGCAGTGGAGCTGCAGGACTCCCAATATAAAGAAATATAAACAAGAAGCGTCAATTGAAGCTGTGCAGGCTGTGGCTGAACACTCTGCATAGTGTGCTACCATTTCTTTTTTGGGGTGCCACTACGGGCAAAGGTGATTTCAGATATTGCTCTATTGATTTTCAAATCTCGGTGTAAACTTTGACTTGAAATCTAGTGCTATGAAAGCTTTTCAGTGTATCGTGATATAGATATTAAATTATCCATCCATCTTAATTGTTACTTTGAGTGAAAAGTGTGCTATTTCAAAGCAGATATCATCCCTCTGAGTAGGAATTGTTGTCTGCAATAGGGTCCAAAACTCTTCTAAACCATACATTTTGTGATAGTACAAAAATAGCCAAAATAAGTAGTACCAATTAGTAACTAACAAATTGCTGCTTTAGTTTTAGATTTGATGACTACGCTGTTAATTTCGAAGAATTGTCTCTCCAGTACACCAAAATTATAGTTTTTGGTATTGGATACCACAACATTATCAACGATGACAGCCACTTTAAGAGTGGCTAATTCGAATGCGGCAAGAACGAGAAATGAAACCTCTGTTTCCACCATTGCTACTACAATTCCAGAATATACCGAATCCTTACAAGCATTTGTAAACAGTTCCACCGAAGAATCAACTAGTTTGGCTGATATTACTATCTCAATAACTTTAACTACCAAAAATATTTCTCGAGAATCTTCATTTGTAACCTCATCAAGCATTTTGGGTCAATCAAGTGAATATTCAATGTCAGTTTATGAAGGAGGTGTAATAGCCGTTAAGGTTGCCACACAAGCACATATTTTTTTATGGATAGCGTTTTTGATTACGCTTGTCCTATAAGCTATCATCAAATAATTGATGACTTTGGCAAGAATCTTATTGATTTAAGTTGTTAAATTTATGCTAAATGTTTTTGTTCCAATTTTATTTGCTTTGAATGGTCGTTGTCTTTTTGTTAATCCACTATGATCGAGTTTCTATGTGTTGATAATATAATACCACTACGTACCAATAATCCGAAACTCTTTATTTCACAAATTTTTGAATAAGTGTTTTAATCATCATAACAAGTGTTAGTTGATGCTACCAAATCAAATTTATGTGAATAATAGCAAAACTTACGACTTTTGGAAAGCTTATTTTTGCAAGATGTTGATGATCTTAGGTGAGCCGAATTTAAAAATATAGTTTGTGACTATTAGGTAAATGGTAAATTTATCCTGTTCAAAATGATTTCAAAACGATAAATTTAGTTGCATAATGCTTTATGTCTACATCAAAATACTAAGTTTTAATAATACACCATGAGCAAAACGATCCAGAATTCATTTCTGTAGGCCGTGCTACCTAATGCCATTAAATGGTACTCAAAGCTACTGAATATTACTAATTGATACTCAATACAATTCAATGCAACTTCATGCTACTAAATGCAACTAAATGCAACTAAATGCTTTTGAATCACGTCCAAATCACTTTTGAGAGACTCACAAAGCTTAATTTAAAATTTTCATATGGAATAAAAACACCAATAAACAATTCAAAATGGTACCAAGATGACGTTCAACAAAGCCAAGAGTTGAACCGATTACTTTTGGAAAAAGCTCTCAGCCTTAAGACAACAAGCGCAGAGTATCTCTTTGCCACACGTTCCACCACCTGACAAGGGGAAACTGACCTTGCCTATACGCGGTATTGTCAAAACCAGTGTAAACATTTAATTTGCATTGAGGAGGGCATCAATTACATAGATCACCCAAAAGCTGTTGTGAAAAGGTAGCACAAGCCTGAGCGCATGCACACCTGGATTAAACACTCATCACTACATAAAGCTATCCATTTCTTTGCAAAAGAATAACAGGCTACAAACTATCTACCAGTGCTTTCTGCCTAAATCTTATGTTTCCAAACTGGGATCAGATTGGGTTACTGTATTCTTAGTTCTCGATCTTGCAACGGAAAGAAAGCTGATGAAGCAAGTAGGGTGTAGTGGATCATCGGATACCTGACATAATATATTATTAAAACATTTATAACGTAACAGCTGACGCATCATTATAGTCACTGCATTAACTAATCAGTTACGTAACATTCCGGAGTAATTTACCCGAGGAGATGGACAATAACGTGGTACAATACGTGTCAAAATAGTGTGGGACAACTATTGTTGGGCACGAGGCAGAAAACCAGATGGCATTAGAGATGGGCTAGTTTAGCTGAGATGCTCAAGATGGGCTAGCTCAAGTTAGATGGTAGAGATGGGATGGGATGGCTTAGGTGCGATATTTGGTGAGTTCACCGGCTTAACTGGCGTCATTGTCAAGGCAGACGGTGAAGTACTGGTGCTATCTCCACCTGGTGCAAGCCAGGTAGGTAGCCAGGTGTTTATTTTACTTATTCAGCTACTTTGTAATTACAATTAGAGTATGCTAGATATTTTATATTAATTTTAGAACCGATAAAGAAAAGAACCCAAAGTATGCATGTTTTTATGATATGTAGATGTTTATAGTATGATTTTGTAGATGGTGGCTGTCAGTTATTCAATAACCATTTTTTGTAGTTTTCAGACGCGTTAAACAGCACGTCGGACACGTTTGTAGTTGCCGTCTTGTGTGTGTGATTCAGTCTTGCTGTTTCTCTGGTGCAAGAAGTGTCGTTCAGCGGCACGTTCAAGTCTAAGCAGTTGGAGTCCAAGTCGCCCTTGTGTGACACGTGCAGTCTCTGGCCGATAGAACCGATATGACTGGTGCTCATCAGTATTGGCGACTCGTAAGACAGGTCTCTGTGGGTGTGTGGGTGCTGCTGCTGCGGAAGGTACGCTCTAGTGTAGTTGAACTGAGGCGTGAGTAGTGGCGAGGTGATAGAGGAAACCGACATTGCTGGCGAGTTGTAGTGCACGGCATCATTGTGCTGGCCAGTAGTGTCTGTGAGGTGTGGTGGGTGCGACAGCGACTGTGAACGCGACCGGGACTGGTCCAGGTGCTTGCAGTCTTCTGAGCAGTACACCTGCGCGTTAGTGCACATCTTCTCGCACACTAGACAGTAGTCGTTAAAGGCAGTCATCGGAATGGGACTGGCTGGCTGGTAACTTGGGAGCAGGTTGGTAGGCACTGTATTCAGTCTGCGCTGTAATGTATTAGTGTGTTAGCGTGCTAGCGTGGATTCGTGGTGGTCTGAGCCCTCTGTTATATCACCGCTCCTACGTCTCTTCCTGTCCTTGCCCCTCACGGAATCCCCTCAGTTTATATTCTCATCTATATTTGATCCCCTTAACCCCAATTACTCATTCTATATTTACGCCAAATAGCCTAATTGTGCTGTAAATAGACGCGCCACAATAAAATTTTTCGAGAAACGTGGGACGAAAATTTTTCAGTGTGACCCGATGACACCGAGGAGGGGAACGGGCCAGAACGCTGAAGAGGGTTGCTGGGGACAACGCCTGGGCCTTGTGTGCAGGCAGATGAACCTGGACTGCCACATACACTCAGATGTGGACTACTATACTACACAGCACGAGTTCTAGGCCTGGAAACTGGAGCTCGTGCTCTCTAGTACACGCAGCGGCAGCACTGAAGGCCACATCAACTGATCTCCGAGGCCCCACACAGCCCTTTGAGCCGCTCTAGGAAAATTCTCGAACCATTCTGTCCTCGGCTGACGTCAGCACATACGTCAGCACGCGGCGGCCACGCCCTGCGGGTTTCAGGGCTTGCGGGCCGTCTCAGAGACGTGGCAGCGGATGTCCAGCGGGAGGCTAGTGCGCCTCACGAGGTGGCAGCGGAGGGCTTTACGAGCTGCCACACCGTCAACCTGCCACACATGTTTCACCTGGATATCTGTGTGCACACTGTCCCCTGTTTCATGTATCGCAGCACCGTTTTGCCTGCTAGCGCTTCGCCTAGCGCTTCGCCTAGCGCTTCGCCTGCTAGCGTCCCGCCGTGCACGCATCGGCGTTACACGTCAGCTTAATGGGCGCACTCCGCAGTTTACGCCAGCACCAAGGGGCGGTCCGCCTGCCGGAGGGTGGATGACATCACCCGGACACTGCAGTTCTCCACACATTCTGTTGTGAAATGGCTTGACGGAGTGGTTGCTATTGTCCGGTGCTCGGAAGCAGCATGTTAGGGCGTGGTGTTGAAGATGGGTTCCAGGCTGTAGATGGCTCCGGCCGTAGGCGGCTTCAGCGCCGAATCTAGCCTCTACTGGGTTTCTACTGGGTTGATCTCACTTGACGTGTTCTAATTTTAAATTGGCGCCCGGCTAGGGCCAAAATGCTAAATATTTCACTAACAGTCCACCAAGGCTTTGCGAGTGCCCAGTTGATGGGCTAAGCTTCGCAAACTGCCTGCTAGCGGGATAGCCCCTGTAGGGCCCGGCTCCACCTTTTGACCTCATTTTCCGGCTCTTCTTCTAACTCTGCTTGCAATGGAGCCATCGCTCGCTTCATCCTGCTTTATCAGCCTTTTGATGTCTTTTCTGTACACCTCGTCATCCACCAGTAGGGATCTTGCAGAGCGAGTCATGTTTTCGTCTTCACTCTCATCCTCCTCCTCCTCTTCACTCTCATCCGCCTCGTCAACCTCGGCATGATCTCCGTCATGAACTTTCCTCAATAGCAAACTGGACACAATCTCTAGTATCAAAATAAACAAACTCGATAGAATCGCAACACAGTAGTTGGAGATTGTCAACCCAATGTCTAGCCAACTTCCCTGCGTCTTCACCAAATAGAAAAAGTTCAGCGACAATAGGTCTGTCAAACTGATTAATAACAATGACAAGCTAAACTTCATAAACTTCAACCTTAGATTGATCAATCCTAGTCCAATACTCAAAAAAATATATGGAATTATCAATTTCAACATCAAAAGAGCACCCATAGAAAATGGATCAAATATAGGTAATAACCTATAGACAGAATCCAATGAAAAGGATGAAATGGATGAAATGTTACCTGTTCCAAAGAATGCAATCTGTAAATTGAAAAAACCAAGCATGGAGTTTCTCAACAATTGCAGCCAATCTTTCTTGCCATGTTGGCCTTTGCCATTTCCTTTTTGACTCAACTTACCTTCAATTTGAATCCATTGGTAGATGTAAACGGCATAGAAAACATAAAATAATGTTTCAAATGAAATGGTCAATATTATAAAAGTTGGCGCAAAAGTCAAATATATGATCAAAAATCTCACTCTGTAGTGTCCATTCTTATTGAAAATCCCATGTAAAGTTGGCAAAAGCAGCAACGACAACGCTAAACAGGTCCATCCTAAACATTGATACAACTTAGGCAATCCATTTCTCAACTGTAAAGATTTCACAGATTCACTCGTTGACACAATAGATAAAACAATCAAGAAAATCTGTAATGCGATCAATATCAGGGTTATGATATTGGACTTGCCTTCAAAAATTCCTTGACTAACCAATCTCTTCATGTAAATGAAGACTGTAATTAGCAGTAAAACACTAGAAAAGATAATCATATTCAAATCTTCAACTTTAATCGGGTTCTGTGATGGGAAATAAGATAAAACCAGACAGTTCAAAAACCAACCCAATCTATCTGACATAGAAAGTTGACTGCTATTGTAACTCTTGCTTGCTTTATTGTTCTTCTTGTCCATCGATATAAACTCAATGATATTTGGATACAATCCAATGACAACAAACATACCTGAAAAGATTATTCTCTCAGTGAATCCAACAGTGATCAACTCAAAAAAGATGACGATCAAAAAGGAAATAAATGCAATGGTGACCATGCCTATACCATTGAAAAATTCTAATAATCCATAATACAGATCATACTTCATTAAACTTATCTGATGCCAGAAGAAAACTGGAAACAATAGATATAGGTAGTAGTTCAATGGAGATCTTTGATAGTATAGTATATATGCCACAGAAGATCCGGAAATCGCAAATAGTAGATGAACAGAGATTGAATAAACTTTACCGTTCTCATACTCTGAAGATTTCATCGACTTACTCTTTCCAATGCTAGTAGGAATCACAAAAAGCTGTAAGAAAATAGTAAAGGCATACAGGATCCATCCAACAAACCCTAAAGTAACTATGCTTCTTAACATCAGCCAATTGTATTTCTGCAAATAATCCAATCCTTGAAGGGTGACAGACATGAAGTTCTCTATCAGCTTAATGATTTCTTTTTCTTTTAAACTGACATTTTCATTCTGCACAAGGGAAAGCTGCTTAATCTTATCTTCAATTTCTCTTTTAAAATCTTCAATCCCAGTTTCGGCAAAACCTGGGTATTCCACAAATCTGAATTGGGATCCCCTAACTTCACGTTCTTTAACTAAATACTGTTCCAAAATACTCAGAGAATTCAAATACAAACCGTTAATCTTGTTCGACTCTGTAGAGTCAATGAATTCAATTGGTAGTTCTCCAACAGAATTTGCAGGATAGTTTAAACCCACCAAAAATGACATCAAGGAGGCAATATCTGCCTGCTTGACGTCGTGTCTCTTAACGTGATCTAGCTGCCAATTCTTCATATCTTCAAACTCTTCGTCAATTTTCAGGAACTCATTCTCCGATGGATCAATGAACGTGGGCTTGTTGCAACCAGCACCCCAACAGATTAATGGTGTTCTGGTATTGTTTGGATGACCGTCACCATGCGAGCCAAAATCAGACATACCATGGTCTGCTGTGAACACAAATGCAGTGGATTCATCATTAAAGAAGTTGTTCACCTTAGTGACCAATTTTTCAATCTCGGAATCCGTATACTTAATGTTGTCCAGATACTCTTGAGAATAAGGTCTATAGGAATGCCCCGAAGTGTCTGTACCTAGAAGATGCAAGAAAAACACATTACCTTCCTGTCTAATTTGCTGATCAAGTGTTGAGTCACGAGTAGAGTTTCTCAGCAACTCATAGAAATGGTCAAACACAAACCTATCCAACTCGATAGACGAACTTGTGAAATCTTCAAATTCATGGCCATACATCCAAGTATCAACTCTGGATTGATCCGACGCACCAGTGGAGAACATTGGCAAAATATCTGGCGAGCCGAACGAGTATGTATGTTTAGACTGGTTGAAAACCGAGTCGAAATCAACCGGGTTTTCCTTCCAGCCTTTTGTAACGGCACTCACGTCTTCGTAGAATCCCGCTATCATGGCAACATGGCCTGGTCTGGACTCGGTGGGCATTCTAGTATGCGAGATACCATATGTACCCGTATTTAGGATTATGGATCTCAAGTATGGCGCTAGGAACTCCTCGTGTCCTGTTGACGGATTGTACGTCAGTCCAAGCGTCTTATCTGCCCGCTGCCCGTCTCCCACAATAAGAAACAACCGTTTAGCAGGCGGCTGTGTCGTCGAACGGAACTGGTCCATCCCATGGACCAACGGCGACACAAAGTAGATGTCGAATATCGACCATATGTACAGTAAGTGGAAGAGCACTCCAACTATAAGTAGCACAGATATCTTGCTCATGCTGTGCTCTCTGTAAAACGCTAACTCAACACAAACTTATGCAACTTCCGACGTGTAAGATACAAACAAGCAGTAATCTCAAACTCCTGATCCTCCACAAACTCGCTTTTCTCTTCTATACTCCTCTACTCCTCTTCATCTCCAATACATGATACGTACACCAATTGGCTATAACGCGTCTTTGCGTTGCCGGGGGAACCAACAGGGTCAGCTAAAATAGACGCGCCGATCGGCGCGTCGGTGCTGCGGTCGACGCGCCGACACAAGCCACGACGCTCTCCTCACTTTGTGCGGCGCAGCGGAGTGGCGCAGCACGGGCCAGCGGTTGACGTGTTTTCACATGTCTGCGCTTTGAACAGCAAGCTGTTTTTGCCATATAAAAGACTGGATTGGCGGTGGGTCCTCCAGACGGACCAAAGGTGGGAAGAGGGCAATTGGGCAGTTAAAGTATCCAACAACTACACACAATAGTACCTACCCACCTTGTAAGAATGGTTTCTGAATTATTTACCGAAAAAGTGAGTGAGTGAAGGAGGCGGAACGAGAGCATAGAAGGCATCGCAGAATACTAACTAGGACCCCGCAAGTGTAAGTGGCGGGTATGTACAGGCGAACGCTGTCCAAAACTTGCCATCGAAGCCAAGTGACAACGATCTGTTGAAGTTGTACGGCTTGTTCAAGCAGGCCACTGTGGGTGACAACGAGACAGTGAGACCCGGCGCCTTTGATTTCAAGGGTAAGTACAAGTGGGACGCATGGACTGCATTGAAGGGCAAGTCTCAAGAGGAAGCCGAAAAGGAGTACATTGACCTTGTTGACGAGTTGCTCATCAAGCACTCTGCCTAGATGCAGCAGTTGGGGACGAGGTGCATTGCCTCTGCCTAGATGAATGGGAACGGCTCTCCTTGTTCCTGCTCTTGATAAAATGATGCCTAGACGACTTAGAAATACACTTGTTCTTGCATTCTGCTATCTATTATTGCTTTATTTAAATATTATACTTATGTTATGATGAATTTACTAAAGAATTGAGGAAAATGCGCAGCTGTTCAGCACTATGTGCAGCTAGTAGTCGTATGCCTCTACAACAAACGCCACCAAAGAACAATTCACTAGTGCACCTCTCTACTCTAGTTTTTGGGGTCTTGACAAGGCAGTCTGAATTCTGCTATAGTAATCTAAGAAGATCACTAACGGAATCACAAACGTTGGAAAGTAAACACCAATTAACTTGTAAACTTCACCGGCCGATAGCCCGTTATCTGCGCCTTTAAAATAAACATACACCATGCAGATGAAAGTAGTGAAACTGGCATTAAGTCCATAGATCATCACTAAAAGATGGTTTTTCTTGGAGAACCCAGAGTGCACTTTATTCGTCAAATAGTCAATAACCAGTCTAAAAAACACGGGTAGCTGAAATAGCAATTCAATCACAACAAAGATCTGTAACCAGAGTTCAGGATTCAACGCTAGGAAGTCTTTGTTTGAACGAATATGAAACTCCGCTAATTCAGATTGCAAGTTCGTCATTGGCGCAATCACAAATGTCGAATCTATCAACACTGTAATAGGTATATGAATCAAAAAGTAGGCATTGTAAAACTTGTCTAAACCAGATCTGCTTATCATCTTGAATATCTCTTTTACAACAAATAGTTATATAAAAAGCTCCAACAATGCGTCAAACATTACACCCAGAAGAACACGTTCAACTCCTTTTGTGGCTGTTTGTGTTCAAAAAACAGCAAAAAATAAGAAAGCCCAAGTCACGTGACTCAACAGGCCTTTGAAGCGCAGAACAGGCAGAACAGGCAGATAATGCTGGTTATGCCAGAGTGATGAGGATTCGTTTGCATAGTACGTGTATTTCGTATTAACTAAGATATATAATTCGTTTGGTAATAAAGATAACTGGGGCGTAATGTTAAATTCAAAAATCCGAAAAGGCTAATTACGATAAGTGAGCGGTAAGGGGAGGAAGCTGATTTCACTCATGGAGCAGTGAAACCATTTGAAGCAAACAAGTTTTGACCAGTCATCCAGTGACCATCTTTCATCAAGAATTTGATCAATGGAACAATGTCACTCACTTCTGTCAATCTGTTTGCACTTGACATGGATTTAAAAAACTCCACTCTGCCTTCATTCTCCTGGCCGTACAAAAATGGGGTATCCATTGGGCCTGGAGACACACAATTATATGAGATTCTCTTTTTATCCTCCTTGGACATAGTTTTAACCATCATATGAACAGCAGCTTTGCTGGCTTGGTAGATGGAATAGCCGTCTGTGTATGCAGCCAATAAGGAAGTGGTCAACATCACAACAGAACCGTCCTCGGCAACTGTATTGGAGGCCTCTCTTAAAAAAAAGAAAGCAGCTTTCGTATTGATGCTGAACATAGTATCGAATTCATCTGCCGAAGTTTCAGCCAGCGGCTTTCTCAAAACCATACCAACATTGTTTATAGCATAATCCACTTTACCAAACTTCTCAATTGCAGATGCAAACAACTGCTTGGTGTCTTTCTCCTGAGTCAAGTCTCCAGGGCATCCATGAACTTCAACGGAGTAATCATTCTTGAGCTTGTCGATAAAAGCCGCAGTTTCCTTCGTCTCCGAGTGATAGTGTAGCACCAAGCCACAGCCTTCCTTAGCAAAAGCCACTGCGGTTTCTGCACCTAAGTTCTTAGTACCACCGGTAATAATAACAACTTTACCTTTAAACATCCTAGGCTAAATGCACTTATTCTCAAACTCAGGCAAACAACAACCAGGCGGCTTCCCAAGGTCCAATTAACTGATTTCACAGTGGTTCGTCCACAAAAATCTATAGATACTTAGCATCAAACTCCCTCATAATTCATCCGGAAAATAGCCCCCTTAAATACCATCCCAAGAGATCCATTTAGTCTCTTAATCCCAGCAACTTAGTGCTATTCTGGTTATCTCCACATCCGAGTCGTGCGCGCGCTAAAACCCAGCAGCAGGCTCCGTATCTCCACGACGAGTAACTGGTGGACAATTGAGGCGGTGCGTAGTGGTACCGGGTACCGATGTCAGCGTGGTGAGTAAAGCGGTCAAGAACTGAGGTCAAGGACTGAGGTCAAGAGCACTGTCTGATGTACAGCTTCGGAGTGCGTGCAGTGGGGTTCATAGGTGTGGGTTTTCTGAAAATCTCGGGGAAGGTTGTAGCAATTTGATGAACGGCTTTTGATTTTTGAGCATGGCTTGACAAGCCATACTCCCTGTAATTGGGCCGTATGCACCCGACAAAGCTTTTAATTATGATAAGAAAGGCATAATTGGAGGTCTGCCAAGTGTGCTTGAAAAGAAGCCACTGTTAAATCCCGGAATTCACACTACGTGTGCTGTAATCCACCCGATAAAGCCCTTGTCGTACCAGCTGGTGTTCTACCGTCATTCACCACAACGTGTTTCACTTGCCACAAAAGCTATCACCACTGACTCCCCATGTACGTGCCCCGCAATTCCTGGATCAGCCTTCATGTTGGGTGTGTTAATTCTCAGTACTTGGTGCATGCATTGCTTGAGCCATACAAGAAGCCCACATGCTTTGTGTTTTGTTATAAGTCATCAATCAGAGAGTGGAAATATAATCTCTCATTGTAATTGCGATTTTCAAAAGCGGGAAACTGCCAATAGTTTTAGTAATCAAGAAAACAGTGACAAGAGAATAAAAGGTAGCACAATAGACAAGCATAGGCAAATCGGAGGCTCTCACTGTTTTTGATGTATTGATCAATTCTTTTTGTTTTCAACTGCATGCGTTTTGTTTTCAACTGACTCTCCTTTATCAAAAATCTTTGAAATCTCTTCCAAAGAATGTCCTCTGGTCTCTGGGTATGTAAAGAAAACGTTAACGGTGATGAAGAAAAGAATAATGCAGAAAAATATATAGTACTTCCATCCCAAGTGTTCCATGCTTATAGAGTTACAAAATGAAGCAACAATCAACGCAGCATATGTCATAAACATGCAAACTCCTATTCCTTTTGATCTTAAGTAGAATGGATAGATCTCAGAAACGTAAGAGATAAGCAATGGTGTAAATGCAATATCATAGTGAAAAAAGAAAACAAAAATAAAAGCCAACACACCTTCACCGAAAGCCTTTGATTGATTATTTTCAAACTTAGCTGATAGAGCTGTCCAACAAATGTATGAAATAAACATGCCAAAACATGACCACATTAGCAAGAGTCTTCTACCCAATTTATCAACCAATAATGCAGCACATGCAGCAACAATAAAGTTGAAAACCTGTAGCAGGCCATTGATTAATGTTTGAGTAGATGCATTACTGTAGCCAATTGTATTCAAAACCAGGGTCAAGTAATAGGAGACAACAGAGTTTCCACACCATTGGGCAGATATGGCAAATGTGCAGGTAATATATGTTCTCTTTCTATTACCTGGGGTGGAAATCAATTCCTTCCACGAAGTAGATCTGATCTGCTTTTCAGTTTCAATAGATTCAACTATTTCAGATAATTCGGCTTTCACCAACTTTGAGTTTTTATCACCACCAGCATGATACTTCACAAGGATATTCTCCGCTTCAGAGAACCTACCCTTTGAGATCAACCATCTTGGAGACTCAGGTAGGAATAAAATCAAGCACATCTGTACCGCAGGGTAGCCAACCTGCAAAAGCGTTGGTAGTCTCCAACCCCACACATCAGCACGCCCCGAGACAGAATAACAGGCCCAGGAAGCCAAAATTGAGCCAATATAGAAGAAGGTATTATATAAAGATGTAGCCTTTCCTCTGTGTGACGGATAAGCCAATTCAGTGATCAACAAAGGAGACGGTTGCGCTACAGCAACTCCAAATATACCCAAAATCCATCTTGAAACAATCAATTGAGCAAGGTTCTTGGCCGTTAGCTGGATAACAACAGAAATTGAAATTCCAATCAATCCGATCAATAAACAGCATTTTCTTCCATATCTATCGGATAGCCAACTGATGGCCAAAGAGCCCATAAATCCACCGCAATTTTGAGCGCCATTGATAAAACCTAGCATGGCACCATTGGGGTTAGCATATTGAGTTCTCCAACTGTTTAAGGACTGCAAACCGTTCATCAAGGAGCAGTCGTAGCCCCCAGTGGCCGAGGACAACAGTGGACACACTAATAACACATTAAGAAGAATAAGATACCTCTTTTTCCACCATGGAGTGCTATCTTCTCTGATAATTGATGCCAGAGCAGGACCAACAACCTGTTCCACAGGAGTCAATTTGAAAAGTTCTGAAAGCTTAGCCATTTAGCTAATTATTGGTATTTATTGCTATGCTTTAATAAAGTGTAGGAAAGGATAAAAAATAAGGAATGGAAGAAATGGTAGACTCTGAAAAATACAATGGTAGCACATATAAAGACTGGGCCATAATATCGTAAGCTTGAATAGCGTTGAAAAGAGACATGTTTTGTATTACTGGTATGGTGAATGAAAGTAGAGAAAGAAAAGGTGAAGATATTCAAGGGATTATGAGGTTTCAATTTAAGATACAATAAAGTCAAACATGTCAAAAATGAAATAGCAGAAAAAAGTGAACAAAAGTGCTCCATATACGGAGAACATAATGAGCTTTTGTGGCAGAGGTTCCCAAGTACAAGAGCAAATAAGCCCCTATGGATAGAACCAAAAACTTCTATTCTAGCGGAATCTAATCTAGTAGGCTATTATAGAGAAAAAAGAGCAGAAAATGTATGTAGAAATGGTTGTTTCATTTTGATATCTTTAGTATAATGAAAGCACAGCAATCCGCTTTGCTATTTTGAAAAATTGTACCACAAAGATGGTACTGAGCGTGGTATGGAGAGCAATATAGATATACATCAGCTACAGCCTGATTTAACAGCAAATCTTACGGCGACTTGAAACGAACTGTAACTTCAGTTTCAAACAACTTTCCATGTAACAACCACGCTTACCAGCTTCAAGCACCTAAGGCTCTTAGATTTTAAATTGCTACATGACGAACGCATTCTTGTCATTACAACGTGGAAGATCATATCTGCAAAAGTAACATACAATAAGACATTATGTCTCTTTTTTAGGATACCTGTATAGATAGTAAACAATTAACAGACATTGTCTGTACAACAATATACATAGGGGACTATAAAATAAACACATAAAAATAATAGAAGAAGAAAACAAACATGGAAAAAACAAGTATACAACAGAATAAGAAATCACACAATTAAGATTCTTGGACTCCAGTAATGCCTGGTGCTCCGGCACCAAATAAGGCCTCTTTTCTCTTTCTGATACTTTCTAAACCATGCAATTTTAATAGTTGATCGTAGTCACTATCATTTTTCAACATATTATCATGCTTATCGGTCCAGAAACCACCATAGGACTCAAGTATCAATTCTCCGGTGCCAATATAGTGCAAAATGGCCTCTAAAAAGATGTTCAAGTGACCACAAGAGCAATCAAACCAGTAGTTCAACCATCTAATGGAAATACCAGTCTTTTCATTAATTTTCTTGAACAACTCGTACGTGGTGATAAGAGTAGAACCAAACTTGTTAAATTCATCCTCAACCTCTCTAGTCACAGTGGCAATATCGAGTCCTTCTCTGCCACCCTTGATTGGATCAGGCTCTAACTTGACTAGACTCTCAAATGGAATCAAAGAATCCGTATCAACCAAATTGGTCAGATCAACATTTAAAGCCTTTATCTCATCTTCGTTCGCATCCATAAATAGATTGGCGCCTGTACTCATAGAATCCACTTCCTCTCCAACAACATCGACACCGACAGGTCCGCCAAGTTGATCGTGTTTTTCAGATTTTGATTCACTGAGTTCAGTTGACTTGTTTTCATTCTCAGCGTCACTGCCAGCGGTCTTTGCTCTTTTAGTCTTTCTATCACCATTGACATCGGAATTCCTACTTTCTTCATTCTCGGCAATAGTCTCAGTGGCAACTTCAACTTCTGAGACTTTATTGGAAGTGACAGGAACAGCAGCGACAACAGCAGCAGCGGCGGCAGCAGCGGCAGCAGCAGCAGCAGCAGCAGCAGCAGCATCCTCTTGACCATCGGTGGAAATTTCATTATTCTCTCTCTTTTTAGTACCAGAGGAACGTTTTGCTCTTGAACTTAAATTCTTCATTGGCTCTGGAGCCTCACCTCTACTCAAACATTCCTCATAATACTGAACATATTCTTCTAAGCCGTATCTACTAGCAAACTTTCTGTATCTGTCTCTCCAAGACATGGCAGAATGTCTAGGATATCTCTCAACTAACTCTGCAAAAACCGTTTCTGGAATCGAAGTCGTGTCCATTTTTCTCTTTCTCTGATAGAGGTTAGTGTTTTGCTTGTAATAGTTGACATGCTTACATAGATTGTAGTCTTCTTCAGCAGTGTACTGTGACTTCAATAAATTAGGCAGCTCCATGATCTTTATTGGCTCTCTGGTGATCGGGTCCAATTTCAATTCATGTGTCTTTGGATCGATATCATAAACATACTCCAGCCTATCAGCCAACACTTTACGGAATCTATATCTAATAGAATTTCCAGTATGACCAGATAACAGTGGGATTTTAGAGATTCTTGCAAAGAAACTGTGAGTAGATCTCAAGTGTGGGTTTCTTCTAATCAAATCTAAAATCTCATTATCTTCCTCCTCGGTGAACTTCAAAGATTTCTTCTTGGTTTGGGACAAAGCTAATTCTTCAGGCAATGATTGATCCTTAGCTGCCTCTTCAACACTATTTCCGGTATCAGAATTGGTTTCAGATTCATCCAATTGGGTCATTCCACCAAAGTTAATGTGTAAAGCCATTGATGCTGGTAATTGAGAACCAGATCTCTTGGCACCATTAGCTTGGTTGATTTTAAAAGATGACAAAACAGGTGTTAATTTGTTCTTTTGTGCATTAATGACATAGTTGAAACTGTAAACTTCGGAATCTATATTAGTGCCGGCCAACGAAGCTGCGTTCTTTGCCAACACAATACAGTTATCAGTCTTACTATCTGTCAAAGTACCTCCCAACTCTTTGATACCAGATTCAATATTCTCAATCTTCTTCTTTGAGTCTTTCTTACCGGAAACAATGAAAAACTCCTGTCCTTTAAATATCGAGTCAGCGTCGGCGCTGGCAGTAGCGCCACCAGGCAAGGATGTGTCGCTTTTCTCTAGTTTTGGGTGTGTGCCCGTGGCAGCACGGGCAACATCCTCCTCAGCTTGTTTAGCGGCCTCTTCATCTAGTTTGAACTGGACTGCTGCAGCAGTAGCAGCGGCAACGGCAGCTTTTGCTCTTGCTTCAGCCTCTGCGTCAACCACCATTGAATCGTCTACACCGGAGATACCCGCTGCAGCAGCTGCAGCATCTGCTGCTGCCTCAACAGTGATTTTGGTCAATTCATCGTCAATAACCGCATCATCTGGCCCAGAGCCAGAGGTAGCTGTGGACGTGCCATTCGCAGCAACTGAAGCTGCAGCTGCAGTGGCGGCCACCGTCGTCCCGCCCTCTGTGCTGCCCACCTCAGTGGACGATGCCTTCTGTTGCTTCTTCTCCAAATCTTCTATGGACGCCTCGATAGCGTTGGCTATCCCGTCGGCAGATGAGCTCATCCTGGTGTGCGTGTGGGCTCTGTATAGGCAGGGTGGCTAGCTTCGTGTCGCCACCTGTCCTGATAACAAAGCGGTCTCGGTTTTAGCTCTTTCGGTCTGTGCACTCTTGCACTCTAGGACTCTCTCAAGGTTACTGTGCTTGCACTCTGGCACTCTTCACTCTCACAGCTTCCAACGTGCTTCTATCCCACTTGATATTGCCTATTGGTACGCGTGTACTCAGATGCAAGGGTGTGTTGCCTGGTAAAACGTAAACAAACAGGAAAGGGCGGGGGGTAAGGAAAAAGGGCACACTTTGCTGGTGCAGAGAAGAGGAGGGCGCCCTTTTATGGTGGCGAAAGTTGTTTTTGTTTTTGGAGAAGTTGATCCTGTGTGAAGGCCGGGTAACGAAGCGGGAGGATGCGACGGTGGGGCAAGGTCGACGCGTCGATGGCGGTAATAGTGTCGGTTCGTTGGCATAGATTGAGATAGGGTATGTGTATAGAAGAGGTATGTATAGAAAGTGCATGTATAGAAGGCGCATGTATAGAAGGCGCATGTATCAAAGGCGCATGTATAGAAGGCCCACGATTCATCCAAATGGAGTATCCTTGGTCCTCTCCTCCTCCCTCTGCACAACAAGCTGCTTCGACAGTAGCTGTCTTAGCTCCGCGCTGATCACTATACCGCTACCGTTACTGGACTCGTGCTGGTCGGACCCCAATTGGCTGAACCCAACGCGGTCGTTTCTGCGCTCGATCAATTCCACCATCTGCTTGAACTTCAAAAATAGCAACTCGGCACGAATCAACAAATCATTCAAATCAAGCGTGCCACTCAAATCATTCATATACTTCAAAATCTGGTCAAACTGGGTCAAATTCTGAATGATCACTTTCGAATGCTTCTGGAGTATCGCCAAAGCAAAAAACAAAATAAACTGCGAGGAATAATAATCAGTCCACAAAACTTCCCATAGTGCCAGCGTATCTTCGAAATCTAACTCTCTCTTAAACCACACTAGCAACATTCTGAAAAAGAAGAACAAATTGCTCGCATCGCATTTCTCCAGATGAACATACAATTCAGGTAGCATAAACTGAACAAGCTCGTTCAATGTCAACATTTGCAGCTTCATTCCGCTTAAATCCTTGACAAAATTCCTCTCCATTCTCTCCATAAACCCATTGAACGCCCAAAAAGTCATTGGTTCATCCCTAATGACATAAAATAAAGGAGATAATAAATCCGTCATACCTTGAACGTAGCCTAGATTCAGATTTAACTCGTTATAAGAAAAAAGAATGTCTTTCAGAGCAGCCAAGTTCGGATTCTTAATCTCACTCTGTATATCATCATCCTCTGGATTCTCGTTCCCTTCATCATTCGCTTTATCAGCGTCATCACCATTACCCTTGTAAATGTTCAAGTCACGATCCGTTCTCTTTATATCCTTGTAAACTCTGACCTTCTGATCCTTCCAATATTCATCATTTTCCTGCCTTTCCAAATCAATCAACCAGTTGTTCTTATAGTTTAAATAACTTTCAATCAATGTTTTATCTAGTTGTGTTCTCTCATGCTTTGAAGTATCAAACGGGTAGGTACCCAATAAAAAAAGCCATGCCTCTTTCCTAACATCCTTATCCAAGCCTCCATGGAAAATTCTATCCTTGATTTCATTCACAGTGATCTGTAAAAGCCCCTTGCTGTCAAAGAATGAATTCCACTCAACTAGCGTAACTGGTTTCAGTCTTGTCGCTTTTGCAACTTCTTGTGGGCTTAGTTCAATAAAGTTCTCACCGAATTCTGACCTGATAAGTTCACTATAACGATTATTTCCAATTAAAAGTTTTCTTGATCTCTCAGCTTCCTCCTGCACAGCTAGTGCCCATTTGGCCAAGTAAATGTTAGCACTATCAAAATCGTCACCAATTAATTTAACCTCCGGTTTCTTCAACAGTTGCATCACTGGCTGAGGTAAAGCTTTACTCTCTACT
The DNA here is from genome assembly GCA_003706635.2 of Ambrosiozyma maleeae (nom. inval.). NCBI lineage: Eukaryota > Fungi > Ascomycota > Pichiomycetes > Pichiales > Pichiaceae > Ambrosiozyma > Ambrosiozyma maleeae (nom. inval.). The sequence goes on along the minus strand of PPLV02000022.1, from coordinate 118,501 downwards.
GCCTTATTTATTGACTTTTTAGCCAGTTTCGAGATGGATGCCAATCCAGATAGTACCTTCCATTTGGTGGCGTTCACAATATCATTTATATTCTCACCAATCTCTTTAATCGTGAGCTCACCATCTTTGTTTCTATCCTCTAGCACGCTGGGCATAAAGTTTATCAGATCATCCCTGGTTGGGTTCACCAAAAAAATGTTCCTTTCAAGGGTACTTGGTTCCAGCACGCAGTAGTTCTTCAACACACTCACCAAACGGTCACCACCCCAGTATAAAACAGAACCACCAGTTTGAGCGTTGTCAGCAAAGGGTTCAAAGTTCTTTGACTTTAAAGACTGTTCTCTTTTAAACCCGGGTGATTCATCGTCATGAAAGAACAAAGCCGGAAACCTCTCGATTGCATCTTTTCCATGAAGAATGATAGAGCCGTACCATAAAGAGGTTGTCTTTGCTCTTGCCTGAATGCTAAACAAACTAGCCAAGTTTATTGCAAACGCATACGACGATAAAGATGATAGTCTTGGGCGATCAATGAACTTGACAAGTTTCGGGAGGTTTTTGTTAACTTCTTCTGCAGAGCCAGAGGATGATGTCCCATAAAAGTTATAGTTTTCACCGTCTAGCCCGTACAATTCGAAATAATCCAGGCTCTCTCTGTCTTCCTGGGACAAGTCTGTCTCGGGTATGAAGGCCACCAAGATGTCCAGGTTGACACTATCACGTGTGGGTTTAACCAACGCCAAGTATCCCGGGACGTTATCCTTCTTGTTTGTAGTTGCATGGATGTACACTTTGGATCTTGCGTATAGCAATTGTCCCTTTCCTGGGGGGTATGCAGTAACCATAGTGGGGAAGATGTAATGGTGAATTGCGATGTTAATAGACAAAATGAGGCACGCTGGGGAACTGAGCAAGTCAAGTCAGACTGGGTGGCACTGGGGGACAGTGAAGCACGCTGGCAAGCCAAGTCAGACTGGATGACACTGGCGACACTGAGCAAGCTAAATCACACTTCCGCACACTGTGTCACACTGTGTCACACTGTCTCCTATACAACCTCCCCCCACTGGGTGCTTCACTCCTCCTGGCCTCCTCCTGGCCTCCCTCCTCCTTGCCTCCTTGCCCTCCCATAAAGGCCAAAGGTCATCGCCTCGCCACTTTCTGCCTGAAAAGGCGCAGCCTCGTTTTAGCCAGGCAAGGAGCCCACGGAGGGGCCATGTGGACCGCATGAGGACAGCAGGTATAAGACATCATACAGAAGTGAATAAACATTAAGGCTCATATAAATAGTATACAGTTATTAAAGAATCTATGATTCGTCGTATCCATGCTTCAAAAAGTACTTGTAGGTGGGGCCGTAGCCGACTCTCTTGCTGCTTCTCTTGAAGCGCTTGTCGTTGGACTTGTCCTTGTGGGCGCTGTTGTGGGGGAAGTAGTAGACGTGGATAGGCGGGATGTAGTAGTTTGTCTTGATGGGGAAGTAGGTGTACCGTGGCTTTTTGTTCTTGGTGGCGGCGGCGGGCCCATTGCCGGGCTGGCTGATAGAGTTCATCGAGCTTCTGTCCTTGCGGTGGCCAGCGTCGAGCCCAACCACCCCGCCAACCATCCTGGAGTTGTTCACATCCAGCAATTGGGACATGAGACCGTTGTGCTGGCTCTGCACCGAGCTGCCGGTCTGCGTGCTGTAGAATTGTTTCTTGATAGGTAGCTGTTGGTGCTGGCTCTGGTGGAGTTGCTGGAGCTGGAGAAACTGTCTCTGTTGCTGCTGCTGTTCAAGCTTCAATTTCGAAAAGTCCTTGGAAATCAAAATTTCGTTACGGTCATTGTAGAAGGAGGGGTTTCTTCCACGAACAGACAACGCAATTGACTTCATTTTATCAAAAGTAACCACCCTGCTGGAGTTCTTGAATTTCAAATCCATTAATAAGTTAATATAATAGTAATCTTTGGCGACAGATTTACCGTTGTTTGGTGTGGCCTTTTTAAACTGAAACCTTTTTAAAACGACCGGTTTGGAACCCGAAAACGGTTTAAACGTGATCTCGTTGGTAGCCATGTAATTAACCTGGTCCTTGCCACTCGCTGATTTGCCATTGTCCTCTTTAGCTATCACGGAATTGTCCTCTTTAGCTCCCTGCTCCTTTTTATGCTCTGTTTCTTCCTCGTCATCATTTTGCTCTTCTTCTGCTTCAACCTCAGCTTCATCGTCTTTCCATTCGCTTCTTTTCTCTAAATCTTTCTTTTCAATCTTTAGTTCCGGCGAGACAACAGCGGGGTTCACTCCACCAGCTGTTATCGTACTACCATATGAATCAAAGATCAAAATCTCCACCAACTCTTTATTAAAATTAGAGGTGCATTCCACCGACAATTTAATCTCTTCAATCTCTAATTTTTCATCAGGTTCATCGATTGGAACAAAATACATGGGTTGACTTTTGAAATCAAATTTTATCGATAGAAGATTGAAATTTCTTCTATAGCAAGCAATTGGAAACTCTTGATCTTGATCTGGGTTTAGGTATTTCTGATTGATATAAAACTTACCTTCTATTAAACATTCAAGGTTGTGTTCAACAACACCTCCAGATGAATCTAATAGGCAGCCTTGCGGTTTAATCTTGTGCTTGCTTTTGTGCCTTATCTTTTGGCTGGTACTTTCATTGGTCTGCAAGGCTGGATCAACTTTTCTCAGGCTTAATAATTCTCTATAAAAACTTGTATTGGAACTACCTTTAAAGGAACCACCACCAAACCCTTGAAAAGTTTTGTCCGATGACCTTTTATCTTCCTTAGAGTTTTTTGATTTTTCAGGATTTTTTCCTTTATCAGTGGAAACTAGTTCGGCAGAAGTATCTCCTTCAAAATCGTCGAGATCCGACTGCACTGCATTCTGTATCGGTTGCTTATCTCTCTTATGCTTTTGTTGCTGTTGTTGTTGCTGTTGAGGTTGATGGGAATGTCTAAAAGGATGATTACCAAGTTGTTGATTAGGTCCAAACATTTGCTGGTCAATTAGATAAGATTTTGAAATTTGTGGTGTTTGTGAGAGAGGTGGAGGCGTATTAGAGGCCATAGAATATATTGGAGTACCACCGTATTGACTGCCAGATCTGGATTCTGGTTGGTAAGACAGCTGCATGTGTTTCAATTGAGAGGTTTTTTGACGCTGTTGTATCTGCTGCATCTGCTGTTGTTGGGATGGGTATTCATCTTGCTGCTGCATTTGTTGTTGAATCTGCTGCATCTGCTGCATTTGTTGCATCTGCTGCTGTATTTGCTGCATTTGCATCTGTTGCAATTGTTGCATTTGCTGCATTTGTTGAAACTGTTGAAACTGTGCTTGAGCATTTGTCACCGATTGAGGGTACATTCCCTGTCTCTCCAAATCTGGATTCCGTGCATTGGCAGACCCATCAATATACGAGTTGGTGGAAGAAGCGTCTGATTTATCATCATTGGCGTTTAAACCATTTAGATTCAAACTAGAATTGCTGTTATTATGGTTAATGTAGCCTGTGGGGAAGTGAGGCGTGCTCAAGGGTGGTGGGCTAAACATCTGAGAGGGAGTATTATTCAAGCCAAACCCGTTGTATATCAAGCCTTGATTCTGAGATTGGCTCGGCTGTAACTGTTGTGACATGCTCTCTTGATTAAAAGACAAGCCAGTGTATGCCATTTCGTAGTCGCCAATCATCTGTTGATTGAATTGCTGTGGCTGCTGCTGCTGTTGTTGTTGGTACTGTTGGTACTGTGACTGTTGCTGTTGCTGTTGTTGCTGCAGTTGTTGCTGCTGCTGTTGCTGGGGATAGTTATTACCCAGCTGTTGGGCAGTGCTCATCATTTGATACTGTTGCAGAACCTGCTGCTGTCTTTCTTGTGCCTCGTATGGGATCAGATTTGAGTAATGAGAGGTCATCCTGGATAGATGTTGCTGTTCATTGTTTGTCGAATCCGTCTCTCCATTGATATCTTCGTTATTGTAGTCTGGCTTTGAATTACCATCCGATTTCTCAGATACTGAGGTCTGAACTGACCCGACAGATTGCTTTTTAGACTCCTCTTGGTAGGTCAGAAAATCAAAGTCGGGCAGGAAAAGCTGAGCAAACTCGTCGTTCATCTCGGCTGGTCAAAGAGCTACTTCAGAATAAGAATGCAAGTGATCAATTCAAAAAGACAAGCAATACCAGAAATCCACAGATCCTGCCACACAAGGAACTTTCACGGTTCTTTCGGTGCAGCTGTCTGGACCCTATTGAGCAAAACCGGATCAAGAAAGGATCACCACGCTTAGGTTCAAAGTCTCCACAAGTGCGTCTGCTGGCACTGGCAACAGTCCCAACTTCTCAGTCCCCTGTGTTCTAGTACTCCTAGCAAGCTTATCCTACTGCTATTCTGACTGTCTTACCCACAACTCCTGCCTCTCTGCACCTCTACAGCTCTCTTTACTGTCTCTCCTCCTATAAAAGCAGTCATAAAGCCCAACCACCTAAAAACCGTCATAGGCGGCCGGGTTGGCTGGTGTACGGGTGTTATGGGAGCTATTTCTAACCTGTGGCTCTTTAAGCTATTACTGTATTTATGGTTGCACTTATGGTGGTAGTAGAAGACACAGGTGCCATATTTGGTATATAGGAATACAGCCGATATCGGTTATATATGTCTATAAAAAGTTTTCAGTGATGGTCACAATGGAGAACGCTGCAGTGTATAAGAACCAGCCGAGACTGCGGCACCCAATATGCTAGAATTGTCAATGTGAACCAAGGAGGCCTGTGGCAAGCCTAGGCACTGGTGTTTGGAGCTGAGAAGCAACTCTGTCATCTCTCTGAAAGATGTGAAATAGTTTAAAATGGATCCCACAAACCCCACTTTGACGTTATTCTTACTAGCGATCCCGAATGGCGCATTGGACTCTTTCTCGTTTTCAATCATCACTCTTATGATAGCAAACAACACACTTGCAACCATGACACTGGCCCTTTTGATAATACATTCAATGAGCACCCTAATAATTTTCCAATCTTTCCAGGTCAGAAGCAGGTGGAAGTCCTGTTTTAATAGCTCCGCACAGTATTCAAAATCGTACTCGTACAGATTACAAATCAGTGCACCGCTGACGCCATATTCAACCAAAAACGGTGATTCTTTTGGAAGTTGGCCCCCAGTTTCTTTAAAAATCTCTTGATTTTCGATCAGTGCCACCATACCAATCCTGAATAGTTCACCAAGATAACGGCCACCACAGAGATACTCAAGCGGCTGAAAGACGGGTTTGGAAGTATCCATGTAGATCTCGCCCTCCTCACTAATATTAGCAAACTTTGGGATCATTTTGTAGTCGATTTCTTTGCTGACCAAGTCATTGACACATGACCCAAAGAATGAAATTTCCGAGTTTAATATAGAATTATCCAGTTTGAAGGATGCATTCACGCCGGTACCTAAAACCAAAGCAATTTGACAGTCGTGCAAGTAAAGTCCCGAGACATAGACCGCAACAGCGTCGTTGACTATTGAATTCACCTTTATGGAGATATTCTTTTCTTGTAGAATCTGTTCAAACAGTTGAGCAAGATCTTTACCTCTAGTTTCGTCTGTCAATTCATAACCTTTGCTAACTGTATTGATAAACCCATTATTTGGCTGTGTTTGATCAAACGGGAAACTCCAAGAGATACCTGTTTGGATCAGTTCATCTTGGGCAAACCACTCTGGTTCACATTTTTGAAGGATAAGTTCTACTCTATCAGCGATCATCTTAAAAAAGCCATAGTCAATTTTCTTAAACTCATTTGCAATTTCCCATGTTTTGCTCACCAGTATCTCGTATTGCGATTCCATCTCGGAGTCATGTTCAGTCGTCTTTGGAGTGAGTAGTTTTAGAACACTCACCTTCAGAGACGACCCCCCTAAATCTATCACCAAGAAATTCCCCGACTCTTTCCTGCTCGGAATCAGAGTACTTGTAGGTAGCATTGCTCTGGCTGACTTTTTCTTGTATGCATTATTCAGCTCCTGGGTTATGGAATCAACAAACTGTGGCAATCTTGACTCGTGGAAGTTTGCAGTCAGCTCCAATATCAGGTTATTGAGGAACTTGGAATCACAGTCTCCATCAATGCTCGTGTTGCTGCTGTAGGAGCCGGTTGTATCCTCTGAGGAGTTGGATTCACTGTTGGGTATCAAGGATATAGGATACACGGTGGTAACCGCTTGGGCAGCGTCAATGGGCAGGTTATTGCTCAGCATCATGTCTGAACCACACTGCAAACCTATATTTCGTGCTCTTGCCAGTATTGAAATTATACACGCAGGCTATATCTTGTGCAAAGAGGAGAATTCGTAATGTATATATGTGAGCAGCCGGGATTATATAATAGATCATCCATACAACATCTCGTTCCAATTAAGCAGGGGACACCACAACCACAACAGGTATCTGCCACAGGAAAAGCTAGATTCCACTCTCCAGCTAGCTTGCACGGCTAAAGGCAGCACCGATACTTGCCACCTTCCACCCTCTACCTCCGCTGGAACTGTTATGCTCATCTTGTTACACCCACTCCTATCCATGTTGGCTGGGTGGGTCTCTTGTTTCCTCATGGATTTTGCGTGCTGTTGCGTGGGCGCGTCTCATTACGAGGAAACGTAGCATTTCCGTGGTGGGCGTGCAACGTAGCCGTTGTGTGGATACAACGTTTCGGCGGTGCCGCGTTTCATCGTTGCAAAATGTCGCATTGGGCAGCCGTTGTGCGATCGCGGTCGCGCACGGGGAATGCGACATTTGCCCTGTGCTGCGCGCTTTGTCACATTTGCAAGGCCTATGCTTATCTATTGAGAGTGTAGGTTGTCCAATAGATAGGCTGATAGACACACATATCTCTCCTCAAGCCCCGCAACGGGTGAAAATGGCACTGTTATCCAGTTGCAGTGTTTAGACGCTGGCGGGCTTGATGTTCCCCACGGCAGGTTACATCGGGTTGGTATAAATAGGCAGGTAACATCGATGGCCGGCAGTGCAAGCTCCCGTTCGGTGATGTTGCCGACACTGCAGCCCTGAAACTGTCACGTGATGCCACGAGTTTCTGTCACGTGGTCTGTTACGCCTTGTAGATCACGTGCGAGATCTTGCGCTTTGTATCACGTGACTCTGTGCATCTCGACGCCAAAAACGTTAGATCTCAGGACCGTTGAATAATAAATATTGTGTCAAGTAGATGAGCTGTGTAGTTATCAACAAGCTGCTATGTAAAGCCTTACTGGTCACTGAGGCAGGTACTAGCATATGAGATTGAATAACCATGCATGTGGAACAGCATACCCCCCTTGATGTTAAATCTCTGAATGCTGCGTATCCAGGCCTATTTCATGAACTCAACAGCAACCAGCTGCAAGCATTGCTGACTCCAAACAAGGAAATATTGCAGATTCTTGCAGGTCCTGGAACAGGGAAAACAAAACTCATCACTAGCAGAGTAGCATATTTACTAGTTCACTATAAACTGCCGCCTCAGGATGTGATAGTGACAACCTTCACTAAGAAAGCCGCCAACGAAATGGTTGAAAGACTCACAAAGTTGCTGAAACCATACCCACAGATCAACCTCAAAAAACTGTTTATCGGCACCTTTCATTCCCTATGTGTTAGAATACTAAGAATATATGGTGGCCTTATAGGGCTGCACAAAGATTTCAAGATTGCCGATGACTCAGATTCAAAGCAGCTAATAAAAAAGGTGTTGACAGAGTTGCAACTGTCTGCTGATGGTGGAACCGTCACAGCAAAAGAAGTTAGGGAATACCAAAGCTTTGTGTCCAAATATAAGTCAAAAGGGATGCTACCAAACGAAATAGGTCACCTTACAGATCCTAAAGAAGAAATCAAGAAAACAGTCTACGAAAACTATCAAAGTCTATTAACTAAAAACAACCTTATCGATTTTGATGATTGTTTAATGCTAACCAACAACCTTTTAAAACTAAATCCAAATTGTCTTAGGTTTGTGAAACACGTTTTTGTCGATGAATTCCAAGATACAAATCTTGTGCAATTGGAATTAATGTATAGATTTGCATCGTCAACACTTGATCCAGAATATCATGACAACATCACTATTGTTGGTGATCCTGATCAATCAATCTATGGATTCAGATTTGCTGAGGCTGACAATTTTTTAAAGATGCAAAGGCATTATTTAAATAAAGGTCAAAAGTTAAAGTTGATCAAATTAAATGAAAATTATAGGTCAACTTACAATATCCTGAATTTTGCAGAAGAATTGATGAGAAAGCAAGAGTCGGATAGAGAACAAAAACAGTTAAAGTCTAATAGAGAACCAGATATTGAGAAAATTCCAGTTTATTATACCAACAATTCTAATAACAGAGACGAATCTAATAGAATAGCAACCGATATCAAAACAATAATGAAGCAAGAAAACAACTATGACTATTCAAGTTTTGCGATATTGATTAGATCTGCCCACTTATCCCGTGTCATAGAACAAGATTTAATTAGAGCAAGCATTCCATACAAAGTCGTTCATGGTAGATCTTTTTGGGAGTTGAAAGAGGTTAAATTGATGGTTGATTATCTGAGAGCCGTAACTTCGAATTCCGATTGGTTGGGCTTTTACAGAACCTTATCTTTTCAAGTCTCTGGTTTGGGTGCCAAATCTTTACAGAAAATGGAATTGGAGTATTACAAAAGAAGAGATCAAGGTACTGATGACAACGTTTATAAAATTGTCAACAAATCAATAGATCAACCTGGTTTCAGTGCTAAAGTTAAAGAAGGACTGAAAAGATATTTGCACGTTATCAAACAATCTAGAAAATTGATGAATGGCGAATCAGAGGATACTGCACATGTTCCTTTATTAACTGACAGATTAAGTATAATGTTTGACTATGTCATCAAACATACTAAGATTGTTGAGTTTTTGACGGAAATCAAATCTAAAAACAAATCTGAAGCAGATGTGGAGAAGGAAATTAATGATAATTTGAATGAACTAAGAAGTCAAATGATGACTTTTGATCCTAAAGAAGAGGACATGCTTCAAGAAGCATATGAACAGCAAACAAATGAACAAGATAATGATGATGAGATCCAAATCATTGACGTTTATGAACCTGTCACAGTTAATAATTTAGGTATAGCCTCAGAAGAAACAGCAGCCAGTTTGTTTCTATCCCAATTTTTAGATTCGATATATCTTTATGAAGAATCAATACATGCATCCTCTAAAAACGATAATGGTAAGGATTCTCCAAAAGTTGTTATTACTACAATTCACGGCTCAAAAGGATTAGAGTGGCCGGTCGTGTTCCTTCCAGGTCTCTGCGATGGGATTCTTCCATCCGTTCACTGTTTGCAAATTGAAGATTCAAAAGCTAGAACGAAAGCGCTAGAGGAAGAAAGAAGATGTCTATATGTTGCCATTACAAGAGCCAAAAATGAGCTTTATTTGAGCTCGTACAAAGAATCAGACATTTTTGGTTCTAGGGATACAAGAGTATTGTCACAGTTTCTATCGCCATTTATTAACAATAGATTATTAATTACCAAACGTACTTCTGCTTCACCTGATAACAAACTTGTTTCATACGCCAATTTTGATAAGAAAGTGGCTAATAGCTACCGCAAGAAATCATTTGCGGCCAAGCAGTCAAATATGTTTGCACATATTCCTGTGGCCAATAGTAGCAGTGGCTTTGTGTCAACGGCATCATTGGTCCACAGCCAGAAACTGCAGAAAGAAAGTATGGGCAGCATTGGCTCTCAAGTCCCTTCAGTTAGTACTAATAGCGAAGGCCCCCAAAAGAAGAAGAAAAGGTTGGGGATGGGCAAGCCATTAAGACCGTTTTTCCTGAAGAAATGATTCTACACTTCCCAGTATAATATAACTTAATGGGTCAAAAAGTCTGTTATTACAAGTAAATTATGCCCGTTGACCCAGGCAGTTAATTATTGTCGATCGATCTCCCGGCAATAGGACGGTAATAGTAGTTGTAGATCATGTGTACGGTCGCTGACAGTATAAAGAAAAAAACTCGTCATGTCATCCTTCTCTAGGCAGCAGTCAAATCGCAATTGTGAACATGCCATAACTGTAAAACCCAACAATAACCTCAAGGTTATCCAATGATTGCCGTATTTCTGAACAGCCTTGATCTGCCAAGACAGCCGGTCATGCACTAAAAACGCATCACTTACTATAAGCAGATCAGCTTTCCAGTTTCCTGATCTGGCGTTCAAACGCCCGAAACCATCCATCCCCTCTAAAATACCACCACAACTGTCTTCACATCTATTCACGAAATGGCTAGTTGAAAAAACATGCTACCACAATTACCGGATTCGGAAGTGCCCACGCCCCAGCCACTCCACTTCTTCTCTCCCCGCGTAAAACCCTGCAACGCTATAATCCAGCCAACTGGGCAAAAGCCCCTAGCCAGGTTCACAGATGACCGCACCAAATCCAATGGGCAAACAGCACATGTGTTTTTTGGATGTAGTTGCATCCCAATCTGAACGACGAGCTTGAGCATGGCTCCCAAGTACACGACACGAGTCTGCTGGCTCGTGAAACCAGCCTGAATCACTTTATCCGAGATCTGGCCGCGCACACCCCTTGTTGCGCTTAGCACTGCCTGGATTCGGCGGGGATTCTCTTAAAGCAAAACTCCAGCCATCTTGAACACAGTTATGGGACATCACATCAATTTGGGATGAGACTGATCTGCTGCTATTGTTTGGTTATGGATGATGCAGGCGATTGTTCCATGTGTGTGACAAATATTGGGAGATCAATAACCCATCCACGCCCATACCTGGTAATGCGTTTCTGCAGCTAATATTGGGAGGTTATATAAGACCGACAGAATATCCTGTCAGAAAGCATAGTGTGTGGAAGTCTTTTCCTTTAAACTTTTCCTATCTAACGATTAACGAAGTAACTGTTCAGTGAACATACACAACACAAGCATCTGATTCATCTACATCTATAGAATCATCAAATACACCAATTGACGGTTGACTTCTACTCTGACTACTAGACACACTATACATAATGATATTCTCGGGCTCAAAATTGCTTCTGCTGGCGTCCACTCTTAATAGTGCCAGTGCGTACTACTGGAACTCTTCGTCGGCATCCCCCTATGCATCTTCAGCATCTTCATCGTGTTCCACAGACATCACATTGACAGTGACTTCCAAGATAACTTTAGAGTCATCCTCATATTATCCTACTAGCACGGTGTCATCAGCTGTTGCATCGTCTTCAGCAAGTGGTCCGGTTGCAACTCCTTGGATTGACACAACGTGGAACGATGGCGTTCCAACATGGTCTATCAATATCCCACAATATGCATACAACTTTGAAGGCTTTGATTTGGAATCATTAGAAATGTCTAATGGCTTCACTTTTGATACTTCAAACATTCAGTTTAACACAGGTGACAACTTAGATTCTTTAATGGCCCTATCTACTTCCATTCTTGATGATGATTCAAATAGTACCGACGTTTCGATCAGCTTCACAGGTAGCACTGCATACAAATATCTGCAAATCGTTCTCACGGGTGAATTATCCCAATCTTTGGCCAGTTACTCTGCTTCTTTTGCACTATATATTGATACAAATGGCTCATCCAAAATAAAGAGATCTACTTATGAATATATCTTGCAATCCTCCGTTTCCAATCCATCTTACTCCGCTTCATCATCATCTTCTGCATTAGCTTCGTCATACTCTTCTGCAGACGTTACAACTACTTCAACTATTGATGGTACCACCACTGTTACTTTGACGTCTTGCTCTCATGGTTCTTGTTCAACTTATGCTACAGAAGAATTGATTTCATCCTACACCACCACTATTTCCGGCGAGGTCACCGTTATCACCACTTACTGTCCTTTGACCGGTGGTTCTTCTTCAAGCTCTGCTGATATTACAACTACTTCAACTATTGATGGTACCATCACTGTTACTTTGACGTCTTGCTCTCATGGTTCTTGTTCAACTTATGCTACAGAAGAATTGATCTCATCCTACACCACCACTATTTCTGGCGAGGTCACTGTTATCACCACTTACTGTCCTTTGACTGGTTCATCTACAAGTAGTGTTGATAATCAAATTATCACTGCAAGCTCCACTGATGCTACCACCACTTCAAGTATCTACGGTACCACAACTGTTACTTTGACTTCTTGTTCTCACGGTTCTTGTTCAACTTATTCCACAGAAGAGCTAATCTCATCTTACACCACCACTATCTCTGGCGAAGTCACGGTTATTACCACTTACTGTCCTTTGACCGGCAGCTCCACCAGTAGCGCTGGCGATGAAGTTGTTACATCTACTGAGGCTTCTACTACTACTGAAGTTATCACTTCCTGTTCCAAGGGCTCGTGTACCACTTTCACCACTTCTGAGATTGTGTCATCTTACACCACCACTATCTCTGGCGAAGTCACCGTTATTACCACTTACTGTCCTTTGACCGGCAGTTCTACCAGTAGCGCTGGCAATGAAGTTGTTACGTCTACTGAGGCTTCTACCACTACTGAAGTTATTACTTCTTGTTCCAAGGGCTCATGTACCACTTTCACCACTTCTGAGATTGTGTCATCTTACACCACCACTATCTCTGGCGAAGTCACTGTTATAACTACATACTGCCCATTGACTGGTTCTTCCGAATCTACAACTTCTACAACTTCTGCCGACAAGGGTCAAGTCTCTTCTAAGGGCTCTGATGCACCAACAGAAATTGTCTCTCTAACTAGTTACACCACAACCATCTCTGGTAAGGTGACTGTTTACACCACATATTGCCCAATAAGCACCGAGTCAACCAGCGCAGTCGCTTCTCAAATCACTTCCTCTGACAACACCATTCAACTTTTCACTACCTCAGTGGTTTCAAATGATGTCATTGGTACTCCAGAAATTGCCACTTCAGTTTACACTAGCGTCATCTCTGGCGTGACCGTTCAATTGACCACATACTCCACTGTCGAAGAGAAGAGCAGTAGTTTCACATCCAGTACTTTGGTCACTGTTCTTGTGTCCTCCTCGTCTTCTAGCGAAAGCAGTATTCCAGCAGTCTCAACTATTGAAAACAAGGCTATTAGAAACACATTGGCATCTTCAGGTATCTTTGGTTTGATTGTTGGTGGTTTGTTGATGCTATAATCACATGCATCCAAACACCCACGGTACCAAATCCAGCTAACTGTTGCTGCCACAAACCTAAAACTTGTGTATAGATAAGCCTATCTATCTCATTGATTGATAGCCTTGTTTCTTTAAACTTCTCACGCTAAGGTCCAGTTCATTCTGTACTACATTTTACTTCTTCATTTTTTTTATTTCTTATCTCCTTACGGCTTTTTTTGTTCACCATACACCTTTTGTATTTTTAATTTAATTTCGAGTTCCTAATCATATCTTACTACATGACATGTACTTAGCCGATTGAGTGTTCGATCATCAATATTGGAGTCACCAAGTGAATCCAAGCCTAGATCTAAGCCTGCATAGAGGCTCCAACAATTAGGCTTGGCGAGCAGTTGCGGCTTTTTCCCTGACCCAAAGATCATTTCTGGGCAAGGCGGATAAACCAGCCGAGATGGGTAAAAAAAGAGAAGAAATGTGGAGCTGTGTATATAAACACCAATAAACATACAATTACAGTTAGGCGTGTACTACATGTATAGAAGCAACAGTCGGCTTCCATCTCATTGATAAACGAGCCAGCAAAACATGGTTTTCTCATTCAAAGACAAGTTCAACTGCGAATTCAGGTTAAATCCCCCTAATGAGGCCAATATCTATTCTCCAAGTCACAGTGACTTTCCAGAAAGCTATGTGGAGCTAACATTCCTAAAACCAGAGGATATTAATAAAAGGTTGGTTTCTATTGAGCTAGGCCTAGAAGGTAAAGCGCAAACTCTCCACAGACAAAAAGTCGGCAAGGATGTCATCACTACCAGAGAAGACCATACAATATTTCATCAAAATGAAACAGTGTTTGTGTTATCGGAGCAAGGTAACCTGGCAGACCAGATTACAATGAAGTTCCCTTTGACTAAATTGTCTTTTCCCCATGATATGTTTCTTTTACCTTCTACTTGCCAAACTGTGACCTTCCACGTACCAGGTGGTGATATCCTTGTGTACTATCGGTTGTATTTGAGATTGAGATATCGCTCTAGAGTGTTTAATTCTACGTCCTATTATGATTTCAGTACCCCACTGAAGTATCAGGGATCCTCCAATTTATTAATTCAACAGCAGTCTCTGATTCAGAGTAGGGAAGTGCTATTCAAAAAGAAAGCAAAACTCTTGGTAATGAAGAAGGATATTGTAAGAATTAAAGAATGTCTTGACGATTCAGAAACTCAGCTAATAGACTTTGAAGACAAAGCAGACGAAGATGCAGTCGTCAACAACTTCTTTTTAGATTCACACAGGAATACGAAATTTATAAGACGGTTGTGGAACGATAAATACAAATCCACAAACATGGACTTTTTTTTTAAAGACTTGTTATTAAATGTCACATGTGAGGTTCCAAGCACCCTCAACCTTTCCAGGCCTACGCTGAGCTTTCCTATAGTGTTTCAATGTCGGATTGACGGTGAAAGTGTGACATACTCGGATTTCTTAATTAATGGGTTGACTTCAAAGTTAGGACAGTTCAAAATCGAGGAGGTAACCATGAGAGTGAAGCACAACCTGATAATCAATACCAGAGCGCATGTTGATTATGAAAACTTCTTTACGACGCTATACCATAAAAAATACGACAAACAGGATTTCCGTCTAACTTTTGATATAAGCGCTGGCGACTACGACAAGGAAAATGGCATGCTCTCATTTCACACCAACTTAGCCAGCCTAGTACAAGACGAGAGCTGCATTTTTGATAATTTGAAGACCCCAATCATCAACGGCATGCAGATGCAGAATTGCTTGGCGTGCGAGAACTATCTTGACCTCACTATCAAAATCACAGACAGTCAAAGTATAGACAGCCACAAGAACTCCGTTTATTTTACTTCCAATCTCACTCTAACCTGTTAAACTCTCCTATATACGAATACATTATTAACACCCTAAAACCCCAAAGTAAATTGTTTCAAAAAACATAGTAACCACACTTCATTGCAATCGGAAATATGGCTTATGAGGAATATATTGAATTTTATTCTGGCAACCTTTTCCCCCTCCATTCATCCATGGTAAAAGAACGTGTCTCTTAGGACGGTGTGGTGAATAGGCTGCTTTCGTATCGGGCTCCTCAAAAGAGCAAGAAGAATGGCTAATCAAAAGGTTACAAAACTCTGGAAAATTTTTCACCCTTTTATCTCCAGATTTGGCGGCACGTTTGCTCGAGAAAATAGATGGTTGTGTCACGTGACCACTATGATTGTCGCACGACTATTTGATGAAGGTTTATTAAGGTTTTGGTTGTGTGATTGGAAACGATGGTTGATGGCACAGGGTCCAGTAGCAAATGGCTGGCGAGTTGAGCGTTGCTTGGTGGAGCAGGGTCCGGTTGCCGGCAAGCGGGGGCTGAGCGAGATCTGTGTGTGAGCGCTTTCTCTGTTGTGCTGGTTTACCGGTATCGGCTAAAACAGGCCAACGTGGGAATTCAAGGAAAACCGTGCGTATCGGATTTAAGCTGAGCAAAGCTTTTGTGATGGTCATCGCTTTGCAACAGGGCAGTTGAGTGCTTGACAAGGTTGACAGAGTGAGAGATTTGCCGGTGAGCTAATTAATTAGCCGCCTCTGATAGTGCTCTTCCGCCCACTAGGGCCAGTGTCCTATTCTATCAGCCTGCCTATTTGTGCGAATTGCCGCTCAAATTCCAGTCTCTGCCGAACCCCTGCCTGATCCATTTTTGCTGTAATCTCTAGTCCCTGGTTGGTTCAACCAGCTATCGGCATTGGGCACTCACACCTTCTCCCACACCAAGGGCCCTGCTCACCTCTCTGTGGGGCACTGTATTATGAGAACTTATCGGTTCTAAGGTTGCCGCACACCCGTGCACCAGCAATGGCGATATCGGACTCAACTTGAAGGTGCCTTGAAGGGCATTTAATAGCAGGACAATTAATCGAGTTGGGACAGATGAACCTTTGAGCTTCTGTTCTGTGATTTCATGGCAGTTTAAGATATACCTTAAGGTTCCAGGATAAATGGTTTCTGTCTTACGGTGTCTATATCCAGCAGTTGAGGAGAATTTCTGCTCTGCATAGTTGTGCTTATTTTTGCCCTTGAACACAGCAAGCGACAGTAGCTATCACATTGGCTTTTTTGACCACAGCCAGTTTACTAGAGACACTGGATGATCTTCTAAACTTGTTAATCAATAAAACATTATCAGCTTTTTTATCTGAATCTTTAGCTGAACCCTGTTTTGCCATATTTGCCTAATATCAAGTTGTCTATACCCTGCAATTACTAATAGCCAAACGGTTGCCGTGTTTGATTTCGCCATTTCCGTTGCCTGGCTCCATCTATACGCTTAAAGACT
Organism: Ambrosiozyma maleeae (nom. inval.); assembly: GCA_003706635.2. Classification (NCBI taxonomy): domain Eukaryota; kingdom Fungi; phylum Ascomycota; class Pichiomycetes; order Pichiales; family Pichiaceae; genus Ambrosiozyma; species Ambrosiozyma maleeae (nom. inval.). The sequence goes on along the minus strand of PPLV02000022.1, from coordinate 101,941 downwards.
ACCCAGAGAGTGCCTACATATATTCACATTACAGCATGAGTGTGCCTTCGATGGCAACCCGCCCTACAAACACATCAATTACACCGTCAGCTTCGTCGCTTATGAAGTATAACGGGGCATCGCCAACCTATTCGGGCCCATCGCCGACCAGTTCTGCCTCAATAGCACTGACACCGGCTGTTTCCAACATTTCAGGGTCTCCAATCACAAAGATAATCACCTCCAAGGAGTGGGTGCTACCTCCCAGACCTAAACCGGGAAGAAAGCCAAGTGCAGATACTCCTGCAACTAAGAGAAAGGCCCAGAATAGGGCCGCCCAGAGGGCCTTCAGAGAAAGGAGAGCTAATAGAGTGAGTGAGCTTGAAACTCAGATATTGGATCTTGAAAGAGAAAAGAGTATCAAGGAAGGAATTCTAACAAATACAATAAAAGGATTACAAAGCGAAAATGATAATTTAAAAAAGTCTTTACTGGATTTGAAAAGTTCAATGGAACTTATACAGAAGCAGATGGCCCAACAGCAGAAACAGCAGTTTCAATTGCAACAACGTATTGACTCATCAAGTCCCCAAGCGCAGCAATTACACTACAAGCAAACGCAAAGAAGAAAGACAAATGGGAATTCCTTATCTCCAACATCTGTAGGATCCAATCCTTCGACACCAAAATCCCTTGAAATAACAGGCAATACGATCAGCGCATTTACATCAACAAATTCGCCTGTTGCCTCTAACGCTACCGCTGCCGCTACAGACTCACATAATGATGAAGTAGCGGAGGCCGCATCTATGATGATAAACTTTAAGAACAACTCAAGAGCTGGCTCTTCTTCTAACCCTAACTCGAACGCTCCTTCTCCTTTAAATTTCACAGCAAAGCAAGCTAATAGTTTTGTTACTACTCCCATTTATAGCAGTGCTCAGCAGGAGATCACTCATCAGCATAATCATTTTGCATTGAAGAATACTAAGGCCAGTAACGACGACTGTGGCATATGTTTAAAAGATGATTGTATATGTGAGACTCTTGGATTAAGAGAGCAATCAGCACACGAAAGCATAGCCAGTAGTACGAGCATGACACAAGAGGCACTGGGATCTAATCTCTCTTTGAATTTGACAGGTGCATTGTCTTTTGAAAATTTCAGGCCAATTGCTGCGGTTCCATTAAAGAAAAGAAGTAGGACTGATGGCTCTCAAGAGATTGACTACACTAACAAATTCAAAAAAATGAAAGTATTACCAACCTTTAAAAGAGGCTACCGACTTAATAATCGCGATTCCTTAGTTGAGAGTAACTCTCAAAACGATTTACTTTTCAAATCCCCATCTATGTCACTGGCACTAAACGATGAATCTACTCCAACTTTTGTGAGACGGTCGTCTGTCAATTCAGCTCTCGTTACTCCATCTTCATCGAATAATTTAAATGGAGTTGGATTTGATGATGCCGGAATTAATGACGAGGCTGATTTCAACTCTGTGATTTCCCCTGAGGATCAGTGTGGCTTCTGCTCAGACGATACCCCCTGTGTGTGTAGAGAGATTGCCAAGCAGAAAGAGCTGGTTCAAATGAAGGATAATATGTTGACTAAGCAATTAAACTGCAATAGTGAGGATGTGATTGACAGAAACACTTCCGCTGAAAGCAAATCAGACGAGTCTGAAGCAGAAAAGCAAAAGCAGATTGCTACTTGTACTGGAAATCCAGGTACGTGCATGCAATGTCAAACAGATCCAATGTCTACATTATTCTGTACCACGATTGCCTCCAAATCTTCCAATGATCAATCGACAGCTGCCACACCGGGAGCAATAGCCAAAGTTTCGTCTGATACATCTATTGGATCTTCTTCGTCCACTCTCATAGGACCTAATAAGACACTGCCGGGACTGAATCAGCCTTTAGCTTCCTTGTCTTCCTCCACAATATCCATGCTACCCACACCGCCAGATTTAGGACCCAGTGGAGTGAGATCGAACTCCATAAGTTCCGTGGCAAAGAACCTTATCCTACCTACGCCCCATAGTTTAGAATTGAGTAATCCAAGCAAGCATTTCATTCCATGTGCAGATGCTTACAAAACATTATCCCGGCATCACAATTTCCCAAAAGCAGGGTTCAATTCAATCATCAACAACTTGAACACCAACGGGATGTTTGTGGAAGTTGAAAGTGTGGTTAAATGTCTTAGAGAGTTAGACAGAAAATTTGGCAGTAACTGATACTGATTCTTCGTATAATCTGTGTAGTAAGCATGTTTAGGCTTTTTTGAATAAATAACCGTTGGGTGGCCCAGCTATTGTATCTTAAAACACGGAATACTGCAATTATTCTACAACACGCCAACAAAATCCAGCTCTTCTATTGCTTTGTATCTGCTGATGCTTTCTCCTTTCTCCTTTCTTCTTTTCGAATTTCTTTTTTGGTTAATTCGCAAAAGATAGATGGATGATTCATGCACCATCGTGTTTTCACCTATGCAAAAGGGACAAACGGCGACTCGACACAGATTCCGCACGGCGAAAATCGAGCCGTTAACCAAGTGGATTTGGCTTGCACGACGCGCTCGATCCGTGAATTTCCACCCGCATTAGTGACCTTTTGGACGCAGCGCCGCGGCACCACAAGTTTAGATTTGTCTTTTGATGCGCGTTAAGGAATTTGGCTCAGCGGCCCAGCGGTCAAGCGGCGGGTTTTGTTTTGCGTGGTCTGCCTAGGGTCAGGCGGCCTGGCGTTCAGGGACATAGTTAAGGTTTAAGTTGACTAGTATAGTATTTACAATATATACATGATGAACCACACAGGCATGTAAAAGTTAGTTGGCCGATACTGCAGGTATCGCAGTATTTGGAGAACAGCTTGGCAGCTGTACTGGACATGGGCGGGTGAGCGGCTGCTACTCAGGCGGGCAATTTCCCCGTGGTTTCAATCGTTTCCAGGAGATCTTCCTCTCCTTCTATTTTGAAACAACACAACCACAAGCTAGGCAAATAATCAACCACAATAAAAAATAATGCTCGGAGATAACTGCTTCTATCCTGAAATGTTCGGAACCACTGCACTACAACAAAAAGATTAAAACAAGCTGATATAATTAAAATACCTATTGTGCTTTTTTGCTGCCTTTTTGTGCGGAAAAAAGAGCAGTTTTTAAGATCTGTTTTCTTACTTGCTGTTCTGAGGAATAAACTTTGAAAGATTAATAGAAAAGGCTGTACTTTTTTCTCTATTTCTTTCTTATATAAGGAACTTGGAACACGGTTATGCAAAGCAAAAGGTGACTCTGGATTCGATAAACAGCAACAGCGTAAGCGCATGTTACTCTGCAGCTGACAATGGTGCACAGATGTGGTGCTTGTTTTGAACACTTGTGAGGAGAAACAAGCACAGAGTAGTCAGTGTAACCTGGTTTATACGTAAACTATCTAGCCACATCTTTGCATAGAGGCTATCTGATCTGAGTCCATCGATCTGCATGGTGGATGTCCCTTCTCCGGCGAAGAAACTATTATGACGTGCTATCCCCCCTTTGAGTTTACAGCACTCTTTAACACTCTTTAAAACCACCGGTGGCAGGCAAGAAAAGGAAGCGGGACTGACCCAGATTTCAAACTGGAATGGTTCGCTTTTGTTCAGAACTTCTTCTGCGAACGCTTCTCCACGAGTGTAGATTATTTTCTTTCTTTATGGAACAAAAGTCAGTTCAATCTAAATGTTAAGACTATAACAAGAATTGTATCTAGTTGTATCATGATCCTAGATCTATAGACTGTCAACCTTAACTAAACACCAGTTTTGTTCCAACTTTCTTCACCTGAAAAGAATTGCAACAACCTACGCATATACTTATAAACCAACAAAAGAGTTCTTAAAATGGCAAGCACTCCGTTGCTTTTTAGTTCTGCTCAGTTCGAAGCAACAGACCCAAATATATCCAAATTGTAGCACCCATGGTATTGCTTGGTACGTCATCATTTGATTTCTCTCGACATGCTACAGGGGATAGCTACTTCAATCATGACAGAACACAAACTTATTTACTGAAAAACCAAATTTAATTAGTACCTTGAAACCTCCGGTCGGCCACGTGAATAATATGCCTATTTGATCGTGGATAGGGATTGGAGGGAAAAAAGGTATATAAACTGGAACGTTTATTGCTGTGAACTTGGGTCATGTACTTAAAATAGCTGCTAGTAAATGGAAATCCAATCATGCTTGTCGAAGCTTAGTTCCAGATATAAGTTTGGAAGAAATTATTGAACAGGTTTAAAGCATCAAATACTATTCTTTGTTTTAACCTCTCCGACTGGCACTCAAATCAATTTCCATAAACTATTCAATCCATTTCGAATCAAGTCACTTGCATATCCAAATTTTTATGGGAATGATATATGGTCTTAGTTGCACCTGACAGTGTTCTTTTAAAATCGGAAACACAGTGTACCTCTAGCGTTCCTCAAAAGTGAGCATATGTTCCTTGAAGTGTTTGGAATTTTTCCGATCTTAATCCATATCATGTAAGTATGAATGGAACTCTATGTCATCAGACTGTAATACACACTACTTTTTGCGTCCTATTCTGTCTTTGCGTTAGGACCGGATCAAATTACAAGCTCCCAACAAAAAGCCACGAAATTCGACATTAGCCCTGACCTTCAAGTTAAGGATGTGAAGATAAACTTGTGTTGCTGACTATTAAGATATTTTAAAACTGTTTTCAAGTCAAGCAACACCCATCACTAGTGGTGTAACGTTAAAAAATAGAAATGATCTAGTTTTACCAACAAACTGAAATTTTATAAATCAATTCACGCAAAGCAACCCTAAAGAAGCATTTGTCAACTTTAAACTCTTATTTGTAAAATTACACAGCACTTACACTATATTCAAATGTCCTTGGTTAAGGTGAAAAGAATAAATTCCTAGCTGGACCGATTAATATGAGAGAGACGGTGTTTGCTTATTTACATGCAAAATTTACGAACTATTAAAATTGATATTGCCAGTTTCATTTAACAGAAGTGTCTGAATTTCTAATTTAGAAAGTCATAGATGCTAGTTTGAGTGTGGAACCTTCTTATAACTAATAGTAATCATGTCATAAGATTGACGCAATAATACGAGGCGTTTTATTTGTAGGTATGCAAAAAACTATTACTTTTCAATTCTTGTATCAATCTTCGCCGTTAGAATGTTTCTCTTTATCCATTGCCAGCTATCTTGTTTAATTCCCTATGTGATTGGTGACTAGTATGGCATAGCCAAAGCAATATCTCAAACTCAATTAATGATGTATGCAAATATATACTCACTTCACCTATTGCATATCTAGCTATTGTGCCTTCACTGAACTCCTGCAAGGTAAACGTGGTTGCAAAAAGGAGTCTCGCATTAATGGAATATCGGAGCAAATATTGACTAGCAAAATTAGTAATGAAATTAAAGTGATGCAAACAGATATACCGGATTCGGTGTCCTATCTAGTGTAAATGCTGTCTTGAACTGCATATTTCCTCAATTTCAGCAAACATAACAGAATGCTGCATTATTCAAAACTAATTAATAATTCAAGGTTGTTATCCCAATGGCAATGTTTGATTGAAAAACAACCATTCCTTTCTGTGAAGATACTTTCACTACTTTATTCATGATTATAAGCTTCTTAGAAAGTGGAAATTCATGCAGCCATGTCCTCAAAAATTGTTACCAAATATCCTAGTTATTGGATAATTTTTATAACCAAGTTCTGCAAGGTTTACTTCAGCTGTGCATACTTCATATAATAGCTTTGGATAAAAGCAGTTAGCAGAAAACAACGCCTTGACGGTTAAAAAGGCGGGATTACCGACAGCAGCAAATAGAAAGTCAGATTCTGCCAGACAAGCAGTCAAACGGATACCAAAAATATTTAAGTTTCCCGAGTCCTTTGGTGACAAAAACTGGAGTGCAGTAAGTATTTCAAAACCTTAACCAGGCTAGCAGAAATTATGAAATAATATATTTGCTTTTACTCCAGGAAAATATGCCCAACAAAATAAGCCTTATCGTCTTCGAACTTACTTTTGACTGGAAAAAGCAACCAACCACAAAAAAATGTTGAAGCGTATTGGTAATGAATGTAAGGTCAAACTCATGTTAGAATCTTTTCATATGCAACAACTATTGATCTATGGAGCAAAGCCCATTGGAATTGTATTATGCATAGTCTGGATTGCACTGCAAAACTTTTGTACAAAACATATGTGTGATTATTATGGAGAGTGTACTTTTGCTTCACAGTAATTAAACTTTAAAGGTTGGTCAAATTTCAGCCTTGAATACTCGATTACAAGCACACTTGTGTAAAAATTTCAGTATGAATGTTACGTTTCATGAATTTATCTTTGAATATCTCTGGTATGTGGTTGCATGTTGCATGTTGATTTCGTCTTATTTTGCAAACTGTCATTAAACATAGACTTTATTTGCAAAAATAAATATGAGAACTTTAAAGTATCAGGAAATCGGCATTTATGCGTTGGGTTTAGATGGTGAAATGTACTATATTATTCAATTGGTTCGGCTATTTCACAAGATCAGAGTAATACTCATTAGACATGATATTTGTGTACGTTTGCAGACATTTGAAATTGTAGTGCTTACTGAGTTGGCCGAAACTGTAGAACATACGATACAGAACAATCCTTTTGGAAATGCAGTCATCAAAATACCCACTTATCAACTTTCCATTTAATATTTAGCTTTGAGGATTGCGAACGATGCATCTTCTTTATCTTCTGTCCCACTGTGGGTGTTCAGTGGCCTTGAAATGTCTCTTGCACACAGCATCAAAAACAATTATATCTTCTTGTATTAACTAGATTCGGAGCCTGTAGTACATTTCAGAACTCAACTGCAGCTCCATGAGATGTCTAAGCAAACAGCGTCTCTTTTCCACCCGATAACCATAATCCCGTAAGATATACTTACTAAAGCATACTGGCTTCCGATGGTCTACTTAATAAAAAACAGAAGTATCCACATGTATTTACCTTCTCAGTAGCCATTACCGTAGTAACACGAACGTCTGGAGGTTAACAAACGTGCACTGCAATTGCAAGTTTTAAGTAATCCTTTGCACAAGCCGGTTCAAGTGCTGTACAGGAGAACTGAAGATCCTTGCCTGTTCAATTGTCCATCTGGACTTGAATCACGATCCAGCAATTCAACCCGTGAGCTAAATTCCCAATGCGGCAGCATTTGTCCGCCACTAATAACTTTAGAGTAGTGGGCCGCGCCTGCATTCTAATCGGGACCAAGTCCAACTAAACTCAGGGAGACAACCAAAGACAAGGAAAGCCACAAAACTACAGAAAAGATGCAGCTCTGCGTCATGGCGGCGTGCGGTGTTGCGGTTCTGTGGCTGTAAAAGTTGCATTTAATACATAGATATCAAAGAACATAGCGCCGTAGCGCCATGTTGTTTCGGGGTCCGCTTTTCTAAGGAATTTTGTCACGCTGGCTTTGAAAGGCTCACCGCCAGAGGACAACTGAATTTAGCTGTAGGAAAAATTTGAATTTTACTTACAATTGAGTAATTGTTACTTTCAAACAAGGCATTGACTCTTGAGAAAAATATAGAATCATTCTAGGACCACTTCCTAACTCAGGCAGTCTCAAAATATGGTTTCTGGTGCTTGTTCTAATAGTGGATCTTTCCGGGTTGCTGGTTTTAGTGAGTGCTGAGGCAAATGTGTTATGGAACAATCAAAGCTTGTTGCTAGACCAGCATAGCCGCATGAAAGTTTTTTTTGTGACTCTGCACAAGACAAAGCCACCAAGTGTGCACTTTTTTGTATTAGCAAGCACGTACAATTAAACGTATATCATCTATTGACTCTAGCACATGGACGATGCATATAATTTTACTCTAAACATGAAAATGCAATTACTAGTTACAATAGGGGTTTCAGGATTATTAGGTAGTGAACAGATTCAAGGCCTCTTGGCCGGCGGTCACGCCGCAGAAACACAGCAATCTCCTCAAACAATAGCGAGTGCTTTTATGTTGAAAAAGCGGGAACAAGACCAAAAACGTTTTGGTTTTCAAATTGGATTCTAGAACTGGTAAAGGTGAATAGAATCTCCATATATATAAGCATATATGTTCTCGACCACAAAAGAGGCCCCTCTAAAGAACTTGGCCCAGACCTATGCACTTTCAAAGCCATGTGGAGTCTGTAGGATTGTTGAGGCACGAGCTCTACGCCTAACAAAGTGGGGCTGAGCTTGTACTCCTCACTTGTATGTTCGGTGCGTAGTTCACATAATGTGGAAAGATGATGGAGTTCTCCATAAAGGGCAGCATGCTAGTGCATAATGCACTAATAAGCAATTCTCACAGCCACACACAGATCGACAGCAGTAAGTTCGTGAACGAAGTAAAAGCCATATGCTAGTCAATCCATCTACACCGGGGCACGCAGAGAAAATTTGCTCAAAGTCACGATCTGCCAGACTTCACTTTTTAGTGTTTTGATAATAACCTGACAAAAACCGCTCTTTTTGGTAGCTAGTCTGTCATTTCTTTTAACTATAACCTTGTGGATGGTTGGCCTTTTTTTGGCTTTGCTTTTCTTTGTAGTGCCCAAAATTTCATCTTGAAGAGGTGCACTTGGTATGGTATCTGGTGTGCGGATGTGTAGGGTGTTGATATGGCCTCGTATTTTATTGTGGGTTCATAGGCTTGGTAACAGCATTCACTGTTACAGAAATGATGCCTTCATGTGGTGGTTTTTTTCGCATTGCTAGTTCACCGCTTCAGTGCCTCTATTCTCCAAAAACATGTTCTAATTTCTGCATAACCTGTCTTCAAAAGATGGATTTAATTGCTTGCCCACATAAAAGAAAAAATCAAAAAGCCGACGCTGTTATATTGTTATTGCGGCTAAATGTTTTTGACTCCATGATTTACTTAAGATACATATCTTTACAAGGAAACTGATATTGTACTGAGGGTGTTTTATAGGGAAAATATTTTCAATGCTTATTCACCAAAGTTCTTTTGGCAAAAGTAGCTTTTAACTTAGGTATCGATCGACTTAAGGCTTGATTGAGTTTTGGAGCCAGTTTCTTTTTTCTTGGGTTTTTCTAAGGTTTCTTGCTTGCGTTTTATATGTCACTATTACATGAAGTTCACGAGAGGGTGCTTCATCTAAACCTTTTTTATGGCCTAGCTTAAAGTTGTTTTGAATTGAGTTAACAAAGAAAAGAGCACTGTTCAAAGCTCATTCAACTAAAGGGGGTAAATTTTCTTTCAGAGATACCAGCCATAGTAAACCCAAAGAGAATGGAGATGGAAAATATCAGTTAGCGTATTGCTGCATGTTATATATGCTTGAAAACGCTAGGAATTCCGAAGACTACACTGGCTAAAATACGCACAGAATAAGTCAAGGTGTGTACTCTTTTATCTTATCTTTAAAGCAGCCAGAATTTGTAGTTTCATCACTTATCAGGGGTACTGTAACGTAGAGTTTTAAAATCCGATACAGGAAGATTAATCTTGTCTAGATTTCCACTGAAACCCAAATTAAGCCTATGGTTCCTATTGAACTTTCTATATCAGTCTCTCTGAGAACCATTATCATGTCGCTATCTTTCAAGGAAAAAAAGGTACAAAGGAAATAATCTAAGGTTCGCAATATCATGTATGTAAAGTAAGTGCGTCTTTCCGAAAAGGCAATAGATAAGTCCGAAATCTGACTGCAAAAAATACATTCAACTTTTCATCAAGTTATCCTTAAACTTTTCTCTACATAATTGTTTTATTTTATGCGATTTGACGTCTTGTGCATTTTGAAACAGAATAATCTAATAAGCTAGCGGCAAGGCTATTAATTTTATGATCTTGCACATATATTCATCCACACATGCATGTACGGACGCACGCACTGCAGGATGCCTGTAGCGAGAAAAGAACATAAAATATTCCGAAGAGTAATAAAACAAGTAGACATCGTCTGGATCCCTGGCTATTCATCTTTCAAACTTCTTGTTATACTTATTAGTTATTATAATTCCACAGTTAGAAACATCTTGGAAATTGTATCTGAGAAGGATTATTATTTTGTATGAAGATAGTCTGTTTGGTAGAATAGATGTGGCCATAAAGGCAAAAACAAGAAATCGGGTTGAACTTCCTTCCGAAAACAGCACTCAAAATCAAACAAAATATATCCTAGAAATTTCTATTATTTCTCTTATATACAAGACTAATGTATGTATGTATGCGAGCTAGATGGCTTGCCGATTCTCTGACCGAAAATCCTAAACTGTTTTAGGTCTTAAAACCCCTAGATCAGTCGAATTGATTAACTGAGAGCGTTAGTGTTATCCATTGAATAACAGGTAAAATGATCTCTAAGAACATGGCAAGAGGAGAGTACTAGGATCTCTAATATATTTACAGTGGTCCTATATTTCAGTGATACACTTAAGCAAAGGAAAAACCACAATAGCGACGGCCAACTCTCGCCGCATGTGCATCGTACGCTGTAAGTTTCTGGCAGAAGGAATGTGCGTGTGTCCATGTGTGTGCCTCGCGGAAAACTAAGCCTCCACGGGAATACGGCTTTTTGGCCGCAAAGCTGTTGCGAGCCGCAAAGCTTCGTGTGGCTATGCGGCTCAGCATGCTGGATCAAGCTGGCACCCTGACATGGTGACACACAGGACTCCAAACTGTCGTTGAGAGGAAAGTGTGTTAATTGTACATCGAGCAAATGCCCGGACTGTATAGAAACGTCAACAAATGATTTTGTCAAACGGGCGAAACAGCGCAGGGGGTGTGCATACCTGTTTTTATGGATTTATGTATCTTCATGCGCACATGCAAATGCTTATGCGCGTATTTTGCAGGGTAAATTAATAGACAGGTTGTTCATGACACCCCCAGTTCGGTTAGGCGTATAGTTAGCAACGTCTTGGAGGTACAGAATAGATAATTCGACATACACTATACATCCGTCATTTAACCAAGAACGTAGTTCAACATTTTTATTATTGAATGTTGAACCCTGCTAATGCCAGCATGGCTGACTGCTTTACTTTGTTTATTGTTATTTACTTGCTTTTGTCTCTTACGAAAAATCTAATGCCAGACAAACCAGGCCGTTTTAGACACCCTGTACGGGGTGTACTTCCTTCTCCCATCCACATGTTTCTTTTGAAAACAACCAATTGGAGTGATCGCCAATTGAGTTTGGCCTCTAGCATGATCTTCTTTGCTTTCCTAGTGTGGCCAAGATGGTAGGTCCACACATGGTCCCGCCTTCGTTCTTAATAAACCTCCGAACATCCGCCGCAGACCACCTCACCTTATGATGAAGATTTTGCTTAGGACAGAAATTATACACCGCCTGTAAATGATGTGTTTAACACGTTTCAATACTCCGCAAAAGCGCCAGGATTTAAGATTTTTGTACAGAAGACACGTTGCGGCATGTACAGCTCATATGCCCGCGGGCTAACAGAGACAATAGAGATTCTGTTGGAATTGTAGCTAAGTCAGAGTCATCTTGGGTGCTTGATAAGCTTGTTATGTATCTTCAATAGATCACTCGTTCAAGCCTAAGCTAATTCCTCTGGCTGAAGGCGGCCTAGACACATTTTATTTCCATATCCACGATTCGTGTCACTCGGTCACCACCAAACAGATATAAATACATTCAAAATGCTTAGCAAAACATTTCTCAATACAAAAGGGGTATGTTACTAGCGCAGCTTTTTACAATTGGTCATAAAACAATTAAAAGCGGTTACTAAGCTTGGTAAATAGTAATTGTTTTGTTGTATGTTTCTACCTACACTCATGGAGTTGACGGGTTCAAATATGCTTTTACATTTGAGTTAAACTATTCTTAGAGCACAGAGGAGTACATAGAACACAGTTTTAATCAAATCGTGGGTCTCTAGTACTTCAAGTAAAGGGTCTTCTAAAAAGATCACTTTGTTCTCAACTTCTTTTTATACCTAACTATATCTCTCGGGGAAGTTGAAATTTTTGAGGGGGTGTCAGGAGGTATTGTCTGCATGCCCGGTGGGTGCATTGCAGCGTTGTTTTTGCTGTTTGGATATAGGGAGTTTTCCCTGCGCCAAATCCTATGGATCACTTATGTACAATTCACGCCATTAAGCCGTTGCGCCGTTGTAACACTTACTTGCCAGACGACATGCTTTAACGCAGTGTGAGGCTTGTAAATGCGGTGCCGCGGCCATAAAGCCAAAATGTTAAATGTTATATAAGCCGCGAGAGTTGGCCGGGTCGAGGCAAGCAGTTATGTGTGAAGGCGTATAGGGGGACATCTTAGTAGAATCGGTGAGCGCCAGGACATCAATACCAGCTTTTTGTTGGTCAACGTCACTAACCCAATACTATTACTTAATATGTCTTGCTTGTAGTTTGCAGAGCAGCACAGTGTCTAGAAGTGTGTGTATGGCCCAGAGATCCTCACGTGACCCAGTGGTCTTTATAGTATGCGGATAATCTTCTATGAGTTTTGCTACAGTACTTTAGCGATAGAAGCTAGTCAACAAGGTGACAGACTCGAAAAGAAACACCGTACTACAGTAAAAGTTTAAATCCAATTAAATCATCGCCAACCCAGTGTAACCACAGCGCATTGAACAAAGCTCACTTGTGGCCCACTAGTGCACTCAACAAAACCATCTAACTAGCCATCTGTGAACCAATCCTGGCTTTCCTTCGGTGCACTAACGGGGCAGCCCGGCAGTTTTGCCGCCGCCCCATCGGGGTTTCGCTTCACGGTGGGTCACAACAGAAATTCATCCTTGCAGGTCCTCCTGGCCTGCATTGGCGAGAATGGAGACCTGGCGTTTGTTCCTACCCACTGGCTTCAGCACAGCATTGCTATAGTATGGTGTAGTGTTGTGTAGACAAATGGATTTCCAAGACACACAAGAGAATCACAAGAAAGAGTGACGTAATATGGTATGTCAGTGTACTCGCATACGCTTAACGCTGCGATTATAGTCTAGGTGCACCGAACGGGTCATAAACCTCGTGCGAGACATTAGAGTTGGCTTGCATAGCCACTTGCTCTTTTTCTTCTACTTCTCCAACAGCTAAGCACACACAGATCTACAGTAAGTAAGCCACATGCCGTGGCGCCTGCGTGTGCGCGCGACCGTCTGCCCTTAGGAATGTGAGCAAGCCCGTTGAGCCACACCGCGCACCAGCACAGGGCCAGCAAGCCCCCAGCCACCACCTCAGCCATGGCCTGGGACACTTATATGCGCTTGCTTCACCAACACTCACAATAGAATAGCGTGCAAGTCAAGCCAAGGGCATCTGGACCCCTCGGCCGAATGCCGGTACTGCTGTCCAGGGATAAGCCCGGCAGCGTAGTGTATTGCAATGCTCAGAAAATAGAACAAACAGCACAATAAGAATTACATACATACACTTCCATCAGGGATTAGGTACAAAAAAACACACTAAGCAAAATAGCATTGCAAAACCTTCTCGCAACATAAATAGCCAGAGAAAATCGTTTCACTGTCATGTGTCGCTTCAGAATGAAGAAGGAGAATATCGTATCGACACAGAAAATAGATGGACGCAGGCGGGCCTAATGTCCCTCGGGGGGTTTCGTCAACGAGGTGCTCCAATCCACGTCCATGCAGTTGCACGGAAAAGCGCGTGTGCGCGTGCGCATGCGTGCGTGTGCGTGCGCCCCGCACACGCACACTGACTGTGCGATTAATGTACTCAAAACAGGCACTGTGTGTGTATCTTTATGTATATGCATACGTTGCAGTATGGACATGGTTACCAACATCGTTTATACGTACATGAAATAGATCCACTCCGCTGGTAGAAAGAATGATTAAGCAGAAGTACTGAATATTAGCCTTGTATATTTGGCTTATTTCTATGTGTACATGTGTACAGTCAAGTTCCCTTGTTTCCGTCGGTAAGCTCAAAGCAACTTTTACAAAAAAAGAAAAGTGGTTGTGCTATCTGGCGTACGTATGCTTAGCTGCATATCAAACATGACTAAGTTTGCTTGCTTGGCTATTGGCCCCGCGGCTTCTTACGATCAGCATTAATTTGTTGCCCGTAAAAAAAAATTTTAACCCAGGCGTGCGTCAACTCTTGAGACTATAAATAAAAAAGCTGAAAGTGTAACTGTGTTGTGCGTAATTTTTATGCACTGCATAAGAAAATAAATTAAAGTTAATAATTATTTAATTATTTAATTATTTATTTAATTATTTATTTAAATAAAAATTGAATTGTATTGGGCTTTTTTAATATTGACGTTTTTTTGTGGCCTTTCTCTATTTCCATTAATAACTCCATCTTCATATGTTCGATTGCTTTTATTTTTTGACTTTTCATTTCCCCTTTCTCTCTTTCTACCTTATATAGTTGGTTTACTTTCTCCTTCTACCACTCGTCTTTCCTTCCATTTACCTCCTTTCTCTCTTCATGTCCACAGGGATTGAGTACATAGCACCCTTAAAACACTTTGCAAACAGTCTAATATTACGTTCAGTTGTGTGTATATATATATATATACATATATATACATATTGAACCAGTTACCGGTTCCTATCATTCTTCATCTTAACGCATCTATTCATTGATCCATACATCCTCCTACCTTTAATCGAAGTCATATCCGTCCCCTGGCCGCTGGTGTATGGATATTCTCTCAAAACTACTTTTCTAGTCACTTAATACCCTTCTTTTTGCAAGAGTCAACCGCAAGACGCATACACGCAACCAATCTGCTTGGACCTAGTCAATTGAAACCGTATTTAATAACAGACATATTGTTATAAGGCGTTATTTTTCTATTTTTTGAGATCACATACACACAGTTGGACATCTAACAGTCATATTTACTTTCAATCTTGGGACATCATCGAACTAAGCACATATTTACTAAATCCACGGATATCTATTTCCTCCTCTGTAATTATAGCTCTATATCAGATTTGCATTACAAAACATATACCATTTCAAGACTACAACCCTTGGGCATATATCCTCAAAAATATACATTGCTGCTTTTATTTTCATAATCCAGATTTATTTTCACAAATTAGCATATTCTCCAATATCACCACTGATTCAGCATATGTCACTTTTCTTAAATGCAAAAAGCTAAAGATACAGAGAAGATAGCCCCAACCTTTTCAGGGTATATTGCTACTTCAAAAGATGCACTTATAATTATTCAAGCTGCTTTACTTGGGAAATTGCCAGCTGTTAAAAGAAGGCCAAAAGAAAAAGAACGTGCAAAATTGATACGGTCAGGTAACGTTTTTGTCTTTATCGAAGAATCATCAGGTATTAAGAGATGGACTGATAGCATGAGCTGGAGTCCGTCTAGAATATTGGGTAGGTTTTTAATTTATAGAGAGTTAGACAAGGATGTGACACCTGAAAAAGCAACTGATTCCTTTGGTCCAAACGCAAACGGTATCAATTCAAGTGTTGCTGGCTCCCATCAAGGAAGTGGGTCCAGCTCTTCAGCTTCTGGGTTACCGACTGTATCAAGCAAAGCAATCGTTAGTAAAAGTGCTAACGGGTCCAATTTCCCTGCCACAGCTGTTGATATGGCTGGTGGTGAAGAATTGTTGCCGAGTTCCCTAAGTAAGAAAAGAAAAGCCAGACATTTGAACGAAGAGGATCATCCCAACAATGTCGCTGGTCTCCCTGTGATTGGAAGCCAGCAGCAACAGCCATATTCCCACCAATTGCCGCCGCCTAACCAATTGTCTCATCACCAAGGGCTACCTAGCCTATCACGCACACTCAACGATGACAATAGCTTGATGTCCTCTGACTCATATCTTGCGAACAGCAATTCAGGATCCGGAGATCGAAACCTCATGGGGTCTCTGGTTGGTTCCTACGTCTATAAAGAGCACGGGTTGATCAAGAAATCGCTGTCAATTATACTGTACGACGACCCGGCAGATCCAACCAGCAAAAAGACCATCCACGTGGTGTCCTATTATAACTCATCGGACGTGCTTACAGAGTATTTGAAGCGCCCTTCGATGTCTCCAGAGTTGAAGGACATTGTTTTACCCTTTGAGCTGTTAGACGCCTTGCGAAAAACGTCTATTGGTTCTACTTTGACCACTGCTAGAAGAAACTCACAGCTTGAAGGCCACTTTCCTGGGTTTATTGAATTGGATGGCTTTGAGCCTAACTTCAACGAGGAGTTTCTTCAGATGCTTGAAGACAGACAAAGAGCTCATCCTGACCTCATGCACTCCAACAACGATGGTATCAGTCGCAAGAACCAGCCCAGGCCCGGCCCCCTTGGTTTGGCCACCGCCGCTACCGGAGGCGCCCCCGCTACCGGAACACCTATTGGCCTCGGCGTCAGTGTGGGCGTTGGCGCTGGCGCTGGCGCAGTTGCTCCGACCAGTAGTGGCTACCCGGGAGCCACTACAGGGTCGTACGGCTATGGGCAGCCAGGGTTGGGATACCCCGGTATGGCTGGCTACACGACAGGGTCTGGGTCGTACCCGATGGTGATGTATGACTACAACAACGGTGTGTCGATGTATAACCAGCAGCCTGTGAGTGGGTACCAGTACGGCGTGGCATCTGGCAGTGCGTTGGCGTACCAGCAGCCGGCTGGTCAGCCGCCTCAGCAACAGCAGTATTATGCCACGTACCAGCCTCCGGCTCAACCACAGTATGGCGGCTTACAGTACGGCAACGGAATGCAGCAGGATTACGCCCAACCGCAGACAGTGGTTCCTAAGAGCAGTATTGGCAATGCTATCAACGGAAACAGCGCCAAGTCACGCTCAGAGTCGTTGAATTCCAACCCCAACAATTCCACGGGAGTTCAATCGCCATTGAATAAAACTACAGCCTCCTCCTCAGCCATCCCATTGAGCCAGCCGTCGTACACAAGCAATTTCTCACTAGGCGCCTCTAAGTTGCCAGCCTCAGGTACCTCGTCTGCTGTCGGTGCTAACGTGACTGCCACTAACAGAGCCCTCCCTGTTGCCCCTGGCGCAGTTGCCCCTGCAGGTACGGTTGGGTCATACGGTCTTGTCAGCGGTGCCAACCCATATGGCTCCAGCTCCGGCTATTCTTACGGCTACCCACAGCAGCAGACACAGCAACAAGGCCGGCAACAGCAACCAGTCCCATCACAGCAAGGAGGGCCGCAACCGCAGCAAAGTGTTACTCCTTTGTCTCCATCTTTCGTGGTTGCACATACCTCCCAACAACCTGTTCAACAGCCTTTGCAATATCAAGGGTATCCAGGAATGGTTGTGCCTGCTTATCAGCCTGCTGCTGCTCAAATGTACAATATTGGTTACGCACAGCAACAACAGCCACAGCAACCTCCGCCACCTCTACAGGGGGGTTCGTCCACTCCATCTACTCATCAACAGGGCCAACATTAAGATATCAAGAGAGATGGAAATAATTTTGAAAAAATAATAAAAACAAAAAAACAAAGACACTTTACTAATACCATTAACACTCTGTAATTAATTTCAATTATCCTTTTGCTTACCTTTCAGTTTTCATCTTTTTGTCTGGCCTTTCAACAATTAAAAAAATGTTTGTTTTAAAAGAACTTGTATTATTTTGGCTATCTTTCTTTTCTTATTGTTTTGTTTAGTACATTTTATTGTTACTCTTATTGCTATACTCTTATTTTATATATGTCACTTTGACTTTCTTTGCTTTGTGCTTGTTATACATGTTGTTAATCTTTTTCTAACGTTAATATGATCTGTTATCTTTATAGAAACAAAATGCCATGCTGATTAGTATGTAGTTTAAGAAAAATTAGTTTTTCGGTATTTTCAAAAATACTCAACTAGCTTTATTCACCGATGGTGCCCGACAAGCTTACAGCAGTAGAACTACAGTTCCCGTCATTACTACTTCAAAAAGAAATGAAAATCAATTCTTTTATGGAGGTAGCCGAACTCTTTAACGCTCTGTTGCTTTCAGCTTAGAAGCTCCCCAATCATGCATCTGCGTGTGCATACGTCTGCGACATAATGTATTGTTGTGGTTTGATAAACGGCAAATATTTTCTGTAGTTGCCTGTCAAATTGAACCAGAGTGGCTGCAATGTTACTAAACACCAAACGTAAATCATATTAGCAAATACTAAACAAAACCGGTACAAAAATACAAAAATGACCTCTATTCAAGCAAACTAAAGAAACCCTTATACCCCACTTCGACATCCCAAAGAAACTCTTTTAATTCCTCATCATTCAAACACTCGCCAATTTTCAAGCCATTCAATTTAATCAACCATTGAATCAAGTGTGGCTTACCTATAAACTGATCAAAGATTTTATTACTCAGTGTGATGATATCTGTTAACAAAGGATGTAGTTGCTCTTTCGTATTATAGTTCAACTTTATTGCATCCATTAGCGTTATAAAAGATCCTGTCACTTCTGCTATAGTTTTGCCCTTACTCGAATCATTAGTTCCAGCGCCGTTGGCTGTTCTTGCATCGCTATTACTCTTTTGCTGTTCAACCGTGGCAGGCAGCCCGATCTTCAATCTATTCAAACCTAACTTATAGTACTTTTCTAGCTGGAACTTTTTATCAAACTCCTTCAAACAGACTAGTGGATTGTTATCACCGTCATCGCTCTCGTGCAGTATCAAGTTCGCTTGTTTTAGCAATTTGGTACAGTTTATCGTGTAGTCTTCGTTCAGCAATTTGTCTTTCACGTACAACCTTTCTAGATTGTTCAGCGTCACTATGATGCTATACAGCTCAATCAGATTATCGTGCTTCACTCTCTCCTCGTTTGTTTCGTTCAACGGAATACTTGAGTCTAACGATCTTTTGGCTCTCAATATTAAGTTCACCGTTGTATCTCTCGAGTTAGAGAACGCAGGCGCATAGGGTGTCTGCATCTCGACAGCCTCAATTCTCCTCTGTGTGACACTGTGGACTGAGCACCGGTACCGTACGTCCCTTCCTGCACTCCTTCAGT
Source organism: Ambrosiozyma maleeae (nom. inval.) (assembly GCA_003706635.2). NCBI lineage: Eukaryota > Fungi > Ascomycota > Pichiomycetes > Pichiales > Pichiaceae > Ambrosiozyma > Ambrosiozyma maleeae (nom. inval.). The sequence goes on along the minus strand of PPLV02000022.1, from coordinate 82,912 downwards.
CCTCTTCTACTTGTCAACTGCCCTTGTTACCTTCTATCCCTGACTGCCTCTGACCAGGACACCAGGGCCTCTGGCCACTGCCTCAACAACTTCCAGGTGTACAGGTGTAAAACACGCTGCCTGTCTTGGTCTGCCATGGTCTGCAAACGTGCCAGGAGTCAAACCCCGTGGAAATCGGGCACGTTGTTTGAGGTTCACACGACCGCCCGGACCGCCCAATGACGCCTCTTTGAATTCTCTGCTACGTAAGCCAAAGATACAGCAAAGGAGCACGACAAGAGGAGGAGCTGGCGTACGAGGAGGCTAATATGTAGAGTCAAGTAGGGAGACAGTAGAATATCCTGAACATCTTAGTGGGAGGAATCAGAAGAATACAAATAATGATACTGATCATGATGAAGATAATGATAATAATAGTAATAATAGTAATAATAAAGTGAAAATAAAATAATAATGAAGAGTAAACAGCTTTGATAAAAGAAGAAAGAGAGAGCAAGAGACAAGATTTAAATTCTAGCCAATCCTTCGGATGCAATCTCCCTGGAAGTCTTCTTTTGAGATGAGTTTTAACAAAAAGAGGATGGAAAGTAATAAATAAGATTTATTAAGGATATGGATATTGTGTGAATGTGTAGGTGTCTTGTGTGTTCTAACATGATGAAGATGCGAACAAAGCAACATGATGAATGTGTGTATTATTTTTCAAATTGTCTCTAAAGACACTGCAGAATGAATTCTCTTGATGAGGATGATTCCTTCTTCTTCTTGTCAGCTTGTGTTGTCATATTAGTACGTAAACTAAGGAAGGAGAAAAGTGCGAGATACCAAACTAATCAAGCAGATAAAAACGTCAAAGAGTGATAATTTATTTGGATTGGATTTGAGAGTAACCGTGGAATGGGTTGGCGTTCTTGGACTTCAAGTACTCGTCGGATTGGACTTGCCATTCTCTGTTCATGGTCTTTGGAACGTTTCTCTTGGATCTGAAGTAACCAAAACCGGCGGCAGTGATGGCCAAACCAATGACGGTACCCCAGATGATATATCTAACGTCTTCGGTGGAGTGGATTGGCTTTCTTGGGCCCCACTCACCAAAGGAAACGTACCAGACAGCCTTCTTCTCCTCAGCGGTCAATTCGGTCCATGGTAGCTTTTGTCTCTCTGTCAAGGCATCCAACACCTCCTTTCTGTCGGATTCTGGTAGCTTTTCCCATCTCTGGTCTAGCTTGGCAACGGTGGCGGTGGATAATGCGGATGCGTTTCTTCTGGCAACCAATGGTGCCAATGATCTAGCGGACTGTCTCAACATCGTGTGTATGTGTGTATGTAATGTTTAGCGGAATGTATATATATATAGTGCTATATATATATTCTTCAAAGGCGGTGTCTGTTTCTATCTGTTATGTGTCGTGACTCGGTCTGTCTACTGGGAAATCAATCGCCTAAACTGCTCGTCTGCTCGTTCGTGTTTGCGCTTACAAGATACAATATCCGGTCGGCTCAATCTGAATGAGTGTTGCTGTCTTTCTTCTACTTAGCCTTAAGCACAACTGCCACAGCCTCCCCAGAGAAGAAGGTTATTCTTCAGGGAAGAGTCTCTGTAAAAAACGGCACAGCTTCTCTGTTTTACTGCTCGCTCACTATGTAAGCGCTCCTCTGCAAAATTTTGCCGGTGGCCTTACTTTCTCTCCGTGCCCGTGTGGTTCAGCAGGCGGCGGTTGGCCCTGCCGGGGCTCAAAAATTTTTCTTGCGCCGGCGCGCTCAGGGTGGTGCGATTTTCGCTGACCCCGCTGGCACCACCTGCATTTTCGTGCGTGCTGATTGGCTGGCCTAAACCACCTGTGTGGTGCACGGGTGGAGGGCCGCTGACGTGCTGCCTGACGTCAGGCACGTTAGCGCTGACGTGGCTGCTGAGCTCAGCGCAGGCCTCCAGGAGCCAACGCTGTCTATGGCTGATGCTGCCTATGGCCGGCACGTCCAGCACGCCAGTACCGCCTACAGGAGAACTCGCATGTCTTTATATACTGGCAACACTCTTGGTGCTAACACCGGCATCCTGTCCAAATAATTGACTCGCCCACCCTGCCACGTACAAAGCAGATCTGAGCAAATTTAATTGCGCAAGGATAAGGCCAAGCTGCAGCACGCTCTGTAATATTCTCATATTGATAACATTAAACAGTAAAATGAACAACTAGTAGATGTGGGGTACACATGAAAACAAAAACAAAAACTTAGTACTGAAACAAAAACGCAGTGCAGAGAGGAGTGGCCTGTGCAATATATGTTCACACATATATTAGGTTTATCAGCACTGTTTGTCTGCTCGAGTACCTCTTTTCAAGCAGCTATCTTTTCTCTTAATTGAGTCAAGTAGTCTTTATAAGTAGCATTAGACGATGCTCTATCTTCAACAAGATCAGACATGCACCAGATTCTTAATGGAATTATCTCTCTGTTCATATTTGCACCAAACGCTGATTCGTTAGAAGCAGGGCCAACAACAACGTAAAGATTCAAATAATTAATACAATCATCTCCCTCTCTCATCTTATTGATGATGTTTCTCACTCTGGTGTTGAATTCATTATCCAACTCAGGTAGCTCGGATTTACCAACCTTGACCTCTCCAATACTGTTACATCCAAAGACATCCATAACCAATTGAGGAACAGCATCACCTCCAACATACAAGAAAATCTCTGACGTATTGTTGATCAAATACAATCCATATCTGTCTAATGATGAAAAAGTAGCATTGATAGCCTCAGGAAGCACAATCTCACCACGCTTCTTAGGTGGAATATCGTATGGGTCGTCTTCACCTTCATATGGAAAACCGCATGGATCATCCATAGTATGTAATGCAAACACAGTTGGATAAATGTAATTAATTAGCTTTTTCAATGGTAATGTACCCAACTTGTTCAATGCAGCCGCTCTATGATCAGATGGGACCCTTCCACCTCTAAATGCAATATGCTTAGTTAATGAATGCAACAATAACGGCAACATTCTCAAATTGGTACACAACTGCAATGGAGATGAAGAACCCAAGTTTCCAGGAACAATTTCTTTCTTGTACATGCTCAATATGTCAACCATTTGCTTGTTCAAATAGTCTCTGGCATCATCCAAAGAAGATGAGAGACACTTTTCAATGGCCCTATGGGTATAGTAGTTGGTTATAGCCAATTGATCCGCAGATGCGTAAACATCCTTCAAATCCTTGGATGTAGGTAAGGCCAACGTGACGACCCTGATTCTTCTCTGTCCATGACAAGAGGTATGCAAAAAGGCAGCTTGAAAGAAAACATATGGTTTAGAAATATACTCTTCGATAGAAACCTCAGCAACGTATCCTTGATCTCTTGGAATGGATGGCAAGGCACATAAATCGGACGATCTATTGAAGAAGTTACCAAAGAATGAATTCATTTTCAAACCATTAGAACCTCTAATTCTTAAAACACCTTCTAAGCCAACTTCCATTGACAAATGATTGGAAATCTCCTTAGTCAACTTTGTGATATCTTCAGCATTGTTAGCAGACCAAGCCGGATAGAAATGGGTTTGACCAGCAGTGTATCTTGGTAAGTTTGACAGAGTGGCAACATCTTGATATGTAGAACCGGTTAAAAACAAATCGACAGTCACTTGAGACTTATTACAACTGATGGCAAATTGTCTGTAAAAAGAGTTGTTTGGGTTCAACAATGTTGCGGCTTCCTTTGGCTTACCGGAAACGGCAGCCTCGTCTCTAACAGCTAATTTACCAACACCCAAGTTTGGCAATGATGAAGTGAAACAAACAATCTTACCACCAATTTGAGAAATCAAATGGTGTGCAGATTTCAAGGCTGGGCCCAAGGCAGATCCGGTATCCTGGTTGACAGCAAAGTATGAACTGAAATTGTTCAACAATTTCTCAATGTTCTTTCTAGACTCTTTCAAGTTGGCCATGATGTTATCTGGAGATGGGATCAAGACTTCTTCCAAATCAGACACAATGTTCATTGAAATCTCTTTAGATGAATCTTCATCCGATGGAATCTCAAAAAATGATAAACTTGAATCAACAGCAATGAATGCGACTCTAGATCTACCATCGTCATTTGGGATTCTGTCCAAGCTCTCTAAAATGGTTCTGGTAACAGTACCCAATAAGCCGTTTTGAATAGATGCAGCTGAAACATCCAAAACAAACACGTAAATCAATGGCTGTGGTGGTCTAACCATGTACTCCTTTGGAGCTGAAAATTCAACTAATGAGTGACACAATTCGTTTCTCTCCATTCTTGATATTTGAGTTGATGTGTTCATATTAAAATCAAAAGCAGCCGGGACATCGTTTTGTAAACCACAGAAGTTACATCTCCATCTTCTACCTTGCTCTGTGAACTGAATAAAAGGGTTGATGTATGATCTACATCTTCTACATCTGGTCACAATAGAATCATCCACCATTGGGATTGGTCCTGTAGCGTCGCTCAAGGTGGCGTAAGGTCTTAAAACCAAGGCAAAAGGCAACTTTGATTTTTTCAAAATAGCATTGGTAGTAGGAACAACGTTCAAGGTTGATCTGAAATATTCAGGAGGTGGGTTTGGTTCTTGTGATTGGGTGATTGACACGTCTGGAGACAAGATAATTGGAGGTGGAGGGAATTGCAAGTCTGCAATTGGAGGTGGTAAATCCTTCAACAAATCAGTGGAGTATAATTGGTTCAAAGGTAGTGTTTGCTGTTGTTGTTGTGGCTGTTGGGTCTGTTGTTGATAGGAAAGAGCCGGTTTACCGTACTGTTGGGCGGCAGGGTTCGCATACATTGGCGAGTCGGCCAGGCCTGAGCCAGTACCATAGGACGAAGACTGAAACTGTGTGCCTGGGGCTGCTGGGTTAACTGGCTGGAATGGGATGGCTGCTGGTGCCGCGTTGGCGCCCAAGGCCCCCACTGGCTGCTGCTGTTGGTGCTGAAGGTTGTAAGGATCATCATTGACTTGTAAACCGGACATGCCTTGTGACAATTGGTCAACCTGCGGCGAGCCATACACACCACCTGCCGGTGGGTACGATGGCGCAGCGCCGCCGTACGCAGCAGCATTGGGGTCGGCGTTCACCTGGTAGTTTGGCTGTGGGTAAGCTCTTCTTCTCGACATGCTTCGCAAGAGCTGTGCTGTGGATAGAGGACACTCAAAGGATTATATATTACGGCCTGCTGGAAACGTGGATCTGCAAACGCTCTGGAATCGGGCTCTTTATTATCTGCAGCAATTTCCCTGGCCTGTCTCTATCTCTAGCTAGACCTGTACAAATTGGGCGACAAAAATGCTTCTCAACCGAAAAAAGCCTCTAATGTATGGCGATTTCCCAGTACTGTCAATTGCTATGCACTTCTTTGCTCGGTGCCGCCCTCTCCACTCTCTGCTCTATCCAACTGTTTCCCTGTTCCTCTCTGTGTTGATGTGTCCAAAGTGCCAATCCAAAGACAGCAAATCAGTTTTTTTCGGCCACCTCATACATTTTCGCTGGCACGTGTTTGTTGCGTGGCAGAACGGAGGGAGCCATGGGTACAGCAATTGGGGATATGGGAGGTGTGGGAGGAGTGGTGGGCAGCATATCTGGCACACCTCTAGAATACACTCACTAGAACATCACTACGGTAATATGAGTACACTTGTATACGTAATATATTCCTATAATGTTGCTATTCCTGGTGCTGTGCCAGCAGATTTACTGGTACACAACTGGCAAATATTAGCCATGTCCCGTAGACACAACAGCGCTCCACACAATCCCTACAGCTTGTATAAAATCCATTGCACGTAATAGACTGCCTGGCCTCCGCTTGCAGCTTGCCCATTAGGCTCTTGAGCAGAAATAGCGGTTTTGCTGCTGCTGCTTGTCTGCCGTGTGGCGATGTTTCCCTCGAGCACCCGCCGGATCACCTCTCACCAGACACCAGGCCCTGGAATGGTCCGATCCTGTTAAAGCACCTGCCCACCATGTGGCCGCCTCTACGCCTGCGGGAAGAGCCGGTAGTACCAGTCCAGGGCCTCGTCTTCCAGTTGCCGGGGCCACTGGAAGGTCACATCCATACCAGGACCCGACCGGTATGTGCCCATCCTGTAAATAGACACCACAGCCAGCCTGATGAGCATCAAAATATTCTGGAAAACACGCACATAGCCCATCCACGTGGCCACCAGCTGCTCAACCACCAGGTTCAGCCTCTGCAGGTACGTGAGGCCCTGTTGGTCTCCCGCGTACACAATCAACACAACCTGCCAGATCACAACCAGTGTTATCGCCCACTTCACCACAAACACACACAGCCGTATTGTCGACACAACAGTTCTCCTCACCACCCTGTACAGGAGGTACGCAATTATCACGTTCGTCACGGTTTCCGTGATCAAAGGGTACTGCCCTCTCACTAAAATATAGCACGAGATGGCATACTTCACCACCCCAGCAAGTGTGCCCACGAGCTTCTGCAGCTCCGCCGCGTCTTCGGCACCACCACTAGTACCATAGACCATCTTGTTCTTCGTGTTCGTGTTCCTGCTCCTGCTCCTGTTCCTGTTCCTGTCTCCTCTCTTGCTCCTCTCTACCGCCTCTCCAGATGCCTCCCATGCACACCGCTGCCCATCTCCTTAAAACTCCGTCTCTCCCACCCACTCATACAGTTGATCCTCGGGTTCATCTATGATCTCTGCCATTCGCCCTGCGCGTGTCACGAAGTTAAGCGGAAACTCTCAGAGTCTTCGGAATTGAAGGCGACTTGACAGAGAAGCAGGGAATTAGCGGAAGAAGCGTATAATAAAGAGGAAAGGGCCTGGAGGACGGTGGATGGGAAGAGAGAGGCCCACAAGAGCACTTGCAGACTGTGGTTAGCATCCAAAGACAAGTATATTGAGCGTGGTGAGCATCGTGAGCCAAGCATCTTGAGCCAAGCATCGTGAATAAGTTGTCAACATGTCTGCAGCCGTGATTTCCAACAAACAGATCCTGTCCATGTACAGACAGTTCCTCAGATCTGCGTCCGAGTTCGAGTACTACAACTTCAGAGAGTACTTTTTGAGAAAGACCAAGACAGATTTCAGAAAGCTAAGGGACGACAAGGTGGAGCTAACCGAGTCCTTGGTGAACCAGTTCAAAAGCGATTTGGAGGTGTTGAAAAGACAGTCCTCAATCTCAAAGATGTACCACTTTGACAAGTTGGTTGTTGAGAAAATTGACAAGCACAGCACTGCTTGATAACGCCTTGGACTGCCTGTCCGGCACTTGTTATTTATATTACTCGTCTATTTGGGCCCAAACAACTGCCAGTTGGTTTGGCCTCCTGTTAAAATCCAATACCGGTGGGTAACATCGCATTGTATCTTTTACATACCAATATCCAATACATTTTACTCTATTATACTCACCGCTTGGCTATCTTTGAAAAAGTACATTCATCAGGCTGTACAGCTTTTAAATATCGTCACCTCGCAAAACTATTACGCAGCTATATTGGAGACTTAAGTATAAATCAGTAGATACATGGGAGAGCGTCCATGCCTAGGATGACACCTCGACCGGTTGAGCTCACGTTGCTTATGACCAACAAAATGTAAAGTTAAGGCAGCACTAGGAGAGATTACAAAATGATCCATGTAATATTCTAAATGTGTGCGTTTATTAAGCAGATTCAAATAATCCAACTGCAGCTTCAGAGATTCTCTTAGCAGCTTCCTGTAGAGTCAACAAGTCAGGTGCGCTGGCTAAAGAGACTCTGACAAAGTTAGATCTTGCTTTCTTAGCCTCAGGAGAGATACACATGTTACCACCGTTAACAACCACAATACCAGATTGAACACATTGTAATCTGAAATAATCCATGTACTGGTACACATCGTCTGAAGCTTTTTCCAGCAATTCTTCTTTGATATTGATAACAACACTGACGAACATTCCACAATCGGCATCGTTAACTTTCAGATAGCCTTTCTTGAACCCCTCACTGCTGAGCAATGTGCCCACCATAGCATTCTTTCTTCTCAAGTACTCATTTCTCACTTTCACAATCCAAGAAATGTATCCTTCTAATCCACCCATGGCAATCACACTATTGTTCATAACAATTTGAGACAAACCACTTGGGTTTCTGGTTAAGATGGTAGTACATCCATTGATAATGTCAATGACTCTTTTATGGGCAATTATAAAACCTAGTCTCATACCAGGAGCATAGACCTTACTGAATGTCTCCAATCTGATGACTCTTCCATCCTCATCCAGTGCGATGTAAGATTTACCCAATGCTTCAATGAATTCATCATTAGTCAAATCGTATTTTGGTGTCTCGTCACACTTGGAGAATTGTAGGTAAGCGTATGGCTCATCCTCCAAGATGATGAAGTTGTACTGTTTAGCTAAAGCCAACACTTGCTTCTTGTGCTCTAAGCTCTGAGAGAAACCTAATGGGTTTTGACCATCCGGAATGGTGTAAAGCAGTTTTGGTCTAGCCAACTCTGGATGAATTGTGTCCCAGTTCTCCAACAGTTCACGTAGATTTTCAACAAAATGGAAACCTTCTTTGCCCTGGTAGTCCAATTTGATAGGGACGATAGTGGCGCCCTTCTCTTTGGCTCCCTGAATGACCGGAGTGAAAGTGAACTCTTCTGCCAAGACAACGTCACCTTTTTCAATGAAAGCGTCAAAGCCTTTAAAAGCACCATTGGCACCACCAAGAGATAAGGTAGTGGACCACTCTTTGTATCCTGGCTTGATCACTCTCTGTGTGAAGTCTCTGGTGAACTTCAAAAGCGGGGCCATACCTTCGATTTCGGAGTACTGCATACCGTCTTTAATGTCAAGAAGCTCGGCAGCATCCTCTTCTGGAAGGGTAGCCTTGTCGAGAGGAACGCTGAACGAGATGCCTTCAGCGTCGGTCTTTGATGAGTCGTAGTCGGCGTCTGAAGCGTAACCGAGTGGGAAAGGCTGGGACTTTAGCCCAATGTCGATCGAGCTAATTGGGAATAGTTCGAAATGTGGGACACCTCCAACCAGCTCCAAAGGAGCTGGATGAGGGGTCAACGTGTCTGGGATTGGAAATGATCTGTAGAAGTGTTCGAATTTTCTGCCCTTGGCATGTTGGGACAAAAGGTCCTCGTGTAGGTAGTCGGCTGTCATCTCTTGTGTTCTCTTGTGTTCTCTTGCTCGTCACGCCTGTTGCGCCTCTTGACTAGATATCTCGTGATAAAACACTTCTCTTTCTGTCCCTCTACACCAAAGCCCAAAAGCTCCAAAGCAACCCAAATCTGCCCCCAAAACAAGCTGCAATCCCCTATTATAAATAAACCTCAGTCTCCTTCCCCATTACTAGAAATTTACGCACAAACCCCTGCAGTTATCGCAGGTAACCACTAGTTTACAGCACACGCTCACTAGCTGCCACTGTGTCATCCGCACACAATGCAGATCTTGCGGACCCGTCCCGTAGTGCCCACAATGCCCTCCACAATGCCGAAGTGTCTGCTCTCTATCTCGTGTGCTTCTCTTATCCACCCACCATACGGGTTCCACTGGCTTATCCTGTGTTTGCCATACACTTCCGCCGCCAGGCAGCCTTATCGGCGAACGGAAGTCTCCGCTTGGCGGAGACTACCCGCACGTCACGTGTGTGGTCGTGCGGAAACCATGTGAGTGTCGAGGCGGGCTTGTGGTGGTTATGTCAGGCATTACGTGTCTGTCTTTATCCCCGGATTCTTTCATGTAGATGCCATTACTACTGATTAGAGGCCATTCCTACTGGTTCTACTGATTAGAGGCCATTCCTACTGGTCCTGCTCAACTTGACATCCAGGCCTGCTGAGACTCACACACACAGCATATCTGAGGTGCCCCAGGCATGATAGATAGATGTGACCCCTAGCAATAGCGACGTATACTACGACCTCCTACCTACATCCTACCTACATCCTACCTACCTCCTACCTACCCCCTACCTGCCCCCTACCTACCTCCTACCTACCTCCTACCTACCCCCTACCTATCTACTACCCGGCTCCTGGAGACAAAATCTAACTTCTTATACACATGGCATCCTAGGCCCATTGCACATCCTCGTATCCCACACATCTTAGATTACCTATAGAACCAGATACATTCTCAATGTACACATTAAATACAAGTTGAAAACATGCGGCCCGTAGCTTATAGGTAACTCAGATTTAACAAATCTAAAAATAACAAAAGCAATCAGATGAGCCCGTGGTGACACACAGGACAATAAAATAAACGCTTTCAACCATCTGGCCTGGCTAGCTGACCGACTGGCTCAAGCAGACCTGCTCATTCGGAAACTCGTCTCGCGTCAGTCATACAGTGTTACTGCCTTCTCATCTTCATTCAAGACCAGTCTTCACGACCCTGTTCTGTACAGGTAAATCTCAATGCTCATCCTTTCTAGGCACTTTGTTCAAAATCAAGCAAACATCCATACATTTCGGGACGACAGTTCAATACACTATAATCAAAAATTGCAAAATGTTCTTTCAAGCTCCGATTCACCAACCAAATAAATCACGACCAATTATTCTAAACACCCTCAATCTACCAGACTTGAAGTCGCCAAGCTTGTATGCATTCGTTTGAACACCTTTAGTACTAGAATATTCTATAACTTTCAGCTTCTTCTTAACATCATCATAGCCAGTGATTATAGCAGAGTATGCCTTGCCATTAAATCCTAACTCGGCAACTTTATGCTTCTGGAAAGGTCCTGCAGAGTGAGACTTGCCTTCAAACTTACCTTTGACAACTACCAAAATGTCACCCGGCTTAATCTCATCAACAGTATGAACCTCCTTGTTACTGTTGTTTTTATAGATCGCAACCCCATACGTCTTATAAGCAATGCTAGGCAAAACATCATTTGGTAATTGTGCAAATATATAGTCGATGAACTCTTGGTTCCCTTTGAAACTCTTGTTCAGTAAAGTAGACGCAGTTTGGAAGGCTATCGAGCCATATTTTCTAGAGCAAGCATTCAAGTAATCTCTTGTTGGTTGAAAAACTTTCTCCATCGGAGTTTCCTTAAATGATAGTAAACTTTCAGGTTGACTAACATCATACGATAGTTCCCAGATCTTACCAGTGAAATCAGCATTCAAAATGTAATAGTCAACATATCTGATAACTCTGCCTTGTCTTTTACTAATCTCATTTGTGTCAATCTCATAGTAAACATCTTTACCAGCAACTTCCTTAGGCAATTCATTATTCAGCCAGAACGCAGAACTGAACTCAAAATTGGTAATTACTGGTTGCATAGATGGTCTTGCATAAGCATCTGATTGAATGTCAGAACTACCACTATGCACCTCTCTAATATCACTAGAAACTTCATGAGCAGCAACAGTAGCAGCACGTCTCGGTTCTGATACAGTGGATACACTTCCCCCTGTATGGCTCGTTGTAATGGCTCTTGGAATGACTCCTGGGGCAGAAGCCAGTGGTACAGGTGGGGATCTTATACCATGAAGGCTTGGTATGGCAGGTGGCACAGAAGGCACCGGAGGTGCAGCTGTCATTGGAGCAGAAGGAACCCCAGTGAATGCATAACCGGTAGTTTGTGGGATAGGTGGGGCTGAAGATAATGGTGCTATTGGAGGAGGAGGTGGTGGTGGTAACCGTTGCTGTGAAGTCAAGGGAGACTCTGAAATAAGCTGTCTCGCTATACCTGGAGTTGGCTGTAGTTCCTTAGGAAATAAGGGGACGGCTGGTGGCAAATTTGAAGAAAAGGCCCTCTCAACTGGTCTGGTTGGACTAGACGCAATTTTTGCCTCTTCTTCGGTCCCCTCATATGCTTCAATAGAATCATTCTCATCAATATCATTATTATACTCCTCATCAGATGAATCAACGTACTCTGAAACCTCCTCTTGCTGAATGGCTGGGTCTGTCTCAATGACCGATGAACCAGCTGGGATTGAAACTGAAACAGGGGCTGGTAATTCCGTGGCAGGAACAGTTGGGATTGTAGGAACCACAGCCGGAACAGGAGGTGGTGCAGAGACAGTACTCGTTGGAGCAGAGACCAGTGTCACATTTGGGGATTGTTCACTGGAGTGTTCATCAACAGGTGCTCTGACAGGAGTAGTTGGGGCAACTGCAGCCTCCTCCTTAACAACATCTTGCACTTCGGTTTCATCAACGTCCTTAACTTCGTCCTCGTGGGTCATTGCCTCTTCATCAACAGAAGGTGTGTTTTCAGCAATATCTTCTTGTGTTGCATCACTTGACTCTTGTGCCAGTTCCTCGTCTTCTTTCTCCTCGGATTTCACAGGCATCATCAAGCCAGGCATGGCTTGAGGAGTGGCAAAAGGCAAAATTGGTACAGGTCTGGAACTGACCATTTCATCCTTCTCCACTGTCTTAGTTTTACTAGAGGATTTGCTTTTTTTAGGCTCAGTGCTTCCGGACATTCCAGGTAATGGCATGCCCATCATACCCATCATGCCCATACCTCTAGACAATTTTGCCATACGCTCTCTTAAATTTCTTCTTCTTAATTCTTCATCGTCCTCTTCGGATTCACTATCTTCTTCCTCTTCCTCTTCGGATGCACTATCTCCTTCCTCTTCTTTGCCAGCTGCTCTTTCCTTATTTTGCGGTTCATCCTTTAAAGCTGAAATTTCCGAGTAAGGATTTTGAATAACCTCTTCTTCTTCCTGTTCTTCTTCTAATTGCTCGTAAATTCTCTCAGGGTTTCTGTTAGTTTCAACTTTATTCAAGTGACCACCGGTTTCTCCGCTGGAGTCCTGTGAGTAGGATGTATTCAGGGAGCCGCCAGTGGTTGTTGTTGGAATTGGAGGTGGGACAGAAGTAGATGTTCCAACAGAGCCACCTGTTGAGTTTACATCCACCTTTTGTTGATGAACAGAATGTTCTGAGGCACCCTTTTTCTTCTTTTCGTCTTTTCTCTTCAAAGCGGATTCCATAGCCTCCATTTCTTGCTTCTGTCTCTCTTCAAGCATCTTCATTCTCTCTCTTAGAGTTAGTTTTGGTGCATCCACTTCTTCCTCTTCGGCAGGCGTGGACTCGGAAACAACATGAACTGGAGACTTGGCAGGTTGGTTGTTTGCCTTGTGATCGTATGGAGATTTTGCAATTGGAGGAGGAACGTAGTGTGATTGTTGCCCGGCCGCAAAGAACGATTTTTTAACAAATTGTTGCTCAATTGGCTTGTTTCCTGGTAGTAATGGAGCGGATATTTCGTTAAATGCGCTTCTCTTGCTGTCAAAGGCGGCGTTGGCGTGGTGATGGACACTTTCTGGGTCGGACTTGATTGGAGTTGTTTCGAGCTCGCCAGCAGGTTCAGAGACAAGCTCCGGCACAGAAGGCGGGATGTATTCTGTCTCTGATTGCTTGTGGTCATTTTCTGGTAGTGTCTCTGGTTCGGGCTCTGGTTCTTCTGTAGGGTCTAATTGTGATTCCAGTGCTGGCTCTGGTACTGGCTCTGGGGCCGGGGCCGGGGCTGTCTCATGCGCAGCAGCTGTCTGGGGCTCCACGCTCTGCTCCTCGTACACTTCCACAAATCCCTTTGGAAAGTAGCCAGAAAGCAAGTCTCCGGACTCACGGTCCTTGTAGGTCCCGAAGAGCCAGTCCTCGTCCACCACCTCCGTCACTGTAATCACCTGCTGCACCGGAAACGCCAAATCGTCTGCCGCATTCGCCGCTTCCGGCACGTATGCAAACTTCGAGATCACCTCGTACGGAACAGACATCTAGTTGTATTCTTGGTGCCCAATTGCTTCTTCCTAGCTACTGTCTTGCACCACTGTGGGGTCAACCGCCTAATCACTCAAAAACACTCCAACGTTACAGGCTGCGGTTCACTCACTAGCCTTGCACTTGCTGCAATTCGTATCACACTTGTCTAATCACTAGTCACTACTGGATCCCGTCTCTTGGGCTCACAGCAAGGACCCGTCCGTAGGCCTTATCCTTCCAGTGGCACTTGCTGTTCCCGCCTGTCCCCTCGTGGGCTTCTGTGCGCCTGTGCCTCCGGCGCTGACGTAAGCCACATAAAGTAAACACAACGCTGATGTCAGCAGGGCGCTTTTGCCGGCTGTAGTTGTGCTGATGTCAGCAGACTTATGTCAGCGTTTTGTTTGCTAAATTGTGGCTGACATAAGTACTGATGTCATTGTAATTCTCCTACCCTCCGCTCACGTAAGCGCCACGCGTCACACGCCAGTGGCACACAAGAGGCCCCACTACATGGCAAAGGGCAACATGAGCTACAGAACACAGGCAGAGCAACGCAAAGAAAGGCAGAAGAACAGGGAGATACCTGGCACACGATAGAAGGTCAGGAAATGGTAGGTTCGGCGGATCAGAGGGAAAAAAAGCGGGTGAAAAATGGCGGCTCGGAGACGGAACCAGCAGAGCCCAGCAAGGGCCCATCGACAGGGATCAAGAAGAGACGGTACTTCAAGGCGAACCCTTCAGACAGTCTGACGGTGCTGAACCACAGGTCGGCACTTGGAGAGAAGGCGGACCGGGTACCAGAGGGAGCGCTGGCTGGACGTGGGTCTGGTGTGTCTGCTGCTGGTGCTGGTGCTGGTGCTGGTGCTGGTGCCGAGATACTGGGCAAGAGAGACGTGAACGTGCCGAGCCCGTCCTCTGCGTCACAGCAACAGCAACTGCAAGGCTCCTACAATAATGACTTCAAGTTGAACATCCGCACGCCCAGAAAGCAGATATCCAGAAAGCTCAGGACTCCAACCAGCAGTGATGCCCATGTGGCATCTAACCCTGCACAGCATCAGAGCTCCGACGATAACATTTTCTGGGCCGTGACGCCAACAGTGAATAAAATCAAACCACAGACACACAAAAAGAGCCGGGAAAGAATGCAAAATAGACGCTTGAGTAAAGACGACAGCGTTAACTTGAGTTCCGACGGTGTCAATGGAGCTATACATGATGACGACATTGACAGTAGCAGGTTTTCAAACGGCAGCGTACCATCCTCACCTCTAAAGAAGGCAGATGCTGTAGCTGCATCCTCTACGGACTTGTTTGACCCCAAATTCCAGTTACTTTTAGAAAAATATTCAAGGGGAAGCCTAGAAAGCATCCCAGACCTACCAAGAGCCCATTCCGATCCAAACTCGGCTTCCACATTAATAAAGCATTCCACGATATCCGGTACAGAGGACCAAGGTCAAGACGCTGCAAATGGCCCAATTATAGCCACCAAAAGCACGTTGAGTGAGTCTATGGCACAGAGTATAACTAAATTAAGAGCAGTTAAGCAAGCGGCAAATACAGGGTTATTATTTAAACACCCGGCTTTATCTACTTCTGCCTCTTCTACTCCAAAAAAGAATACTAGTGGCCTATTGAGTAAACAAGTCTCCGGAAAACAAAGCAAAAACGTCTCTGAATTGTTATTGCAGATTGGCAACTCGTTAACGACTCAGAAAACAGACCAGTTGATTGAAAACACGCCATTATCGTCTAAAAATGTTAATATCAACGCTGAAACTTTGCAGGATATTTCCGAGTTGTCTGATGACGTTTCTAAGGAAGAGGAAGAAAAACGATATACCCCAGTTTCCGATGACCGCAGTAACCATGACACGAGCCAGGCAAATGAGTTAAATGACACGGCCGCCACAAATATACCCAAATCCAGTGTGGCACCTACAAATAATAGAATAGTGGTAACGAATTATAATGACAACCCCAATAAAAATATTATAGACGATGAATTTAGTGACGATGGAGATGAAATCATTGAGCTACTTACTCAAAAACAAAACCCTACGAGTATTAGACATTCACAAAAAGAGGCTCTGCAGCTTCAGTCGCAGTTGCCAGATGATACATTTAGTGATGACGACGATGAGTTAGATGATCTATTCTCCAAGTTAAAAGCCAAAGAGAAAGAAAAAAAGAGCGTTGCATCCGAGTTCAAGGATATGAAGTTGGATATTGAAAGCTTTCAACAGGCACTCGATTCTAATGCCAATTCTCTAAAGATTAGTGTTGTTAGAGAGAACTGCTATCGTTTTCAAATACAGAAAATCCTAAAGACCAGATACAAGAAGAAGAGTTACATGAAGGATCAGCTTATTCTGACTTGTATGTCTACAGATGGCACTACAAAGAATATTGTTGTGAGAGATCAATGGAGTGATTTAGACTTTACGGAAAACGATATCATTCATATCGTCACAGATGGTACACCCGGTGCAAACGCACAATTGGTTGATAGTGAAAACAACTTGTTAATCTGGAATCCAGATACTTTGATATCGGCTACCATGACTGCAGAGTCAGTAGTATGTGACAGAAAAGCAATTTTGGCAAACAAGTTTCAGGGTCCTGGTGAACATGCGTTACCTTTAATAGTGGGTAATATTGTGCATCAACTTTTCCAAGAATGCTTAATTGTGCGAGATTTGTCAGATAAGTTCGTGGATGAGTTCATAGAGGAGGAGCTTCACTTGAACTCTATCGGCATCTTGAGTACTGGCGCAGATGTAAATAGCGTCAGGTCAACTATACTGGAACATTATCATAACATCAAAGACTGGATCACGACCTACTTGCCACCAATCAACAAGTCTCATGACACCGGAAACTTTAAAAAAGTCACTGAATTTAAAGCCACTAATGTGTTGGATGTTGAAGAGAACATTTTGTCGCCTATTTTTGGGCTCCGTGGTTTGATAGATGTTGTGATTGAAGCCCGGCTAAACAATGGATCCAAATTTGTTGTTCCCATGGAGATCAAAACAGGCAGAGAATACATCACAAATAGGGCGCAGGTCTCTCTGTATACCCTGCTGATTCGAGAGAGGTACGATGTTACTCCCACTTCAATGAATTTGGTCTACACGAAGAGTGCGCAGTCCTATTTCTATGCATTGCAAGCGAATGACCTTAGGTTACTCATCAATTTGAGAAACCAATTGTCTCGATACCTGAAATACGATGTAAGACAATTGCCAGAGATAAAAAGACAATCCAGCTGTGAGAGATGTTTTAGCGTGGCGCCTTGTATGACTCTAAATAAACTCATTGAAGATGGAGATGCAGAGAACAGCGGCCTGGACGACGAGCTCTACACTCGTTTAACCGGTCATTTGAACTTGAACCCGGGTGTTTACAAGAAATTTTATAGCCATTGGGATGATCTTATTACTAAGGAAGAAGGACTTTTAAATTCTATGAAAAAGGATCTCTGGTGTAGCACCTCCAAAGAAAGAGAAAGCAACAGTGGTAAGAGTATAGGTGACTTGACCGTTGTGGACGCAGTTGAAGTGAAACATGATGGCTCGAAAAGATATGTTTATTCTTTTGAGAGAGATTTATCAAACTATCCCTCTATGATGTCGAGTCAACTATCTAAGTACGATAGAATCATACTAAGTGATGAGGAAGGCCATTATGGTTTAGCATTTGGCTCAATAGAAAACATCAGAGCAGGCGTCATAGTTATCAGCACTGACAGAAGCTTCTTGAACTCGCAGGTGAAGATGGATCATTTTGATAAAAAGAACAACCAAGTGTTTAAGACTGTGCTTCGTGGCCCTGCTACTAAAATCAGCAGCCAAATGCAAGAGAAAAGGTTTAGAATCGATAAAGATGAAATGTTTCATGGGCTATCTCTGGCGAGATTCAACTTATTGAACTTGTTTTTGCCTGACGGTGACGCAAAGAGAAGAAATCTAATTGTTGATATGCATAACCCAAGATTCGCAAAGAGACCTATTTTGGATTACAAGTTTGATGAGAGCAGATTCAACTCTGACCAACTGGCAGCCTTTGATAAGGTGTTGAAAACAGAAGACTATTGCTTGATATTGGGTATGCCGGGTACTGGTAAGACCACGGTCATAGCAGAAGTAATCAAAGCGCTGGTTGAAAACGACAAGAGTGTACTGATAGCATCGTATACTCACTCCGCAGTCGATAACATTGTTGAAAAGCTTATTGATTTGATTCCCGACTTGAATCTCCTAAGAGTCGGGGCCACCAAGAGTATCAAAGAGAAGGTTAGAAAGTTTTCATTACATTCTAAAGATTCGGTTTATGCAATGGAAACAAAGGAGGATTTTAAGAAGGCCTTTCTGGACACTCAGATTGTTGCAACAACCTGCCTGGGAATCAAGGACACTGTTTTTGCACATCGAAAGAAATTTGACTATTGTATAATTGATGAGGCATCCCAGGTTGCTATGCCGGTCTGTCTAGGTCCATTGGCATACTGTGATAAGTTTGTATTAGTCGGTGATCATTATCAACTACCGCCTTTGGTTTTGAATCCCGCAGCGAGAAATGGGGGCTTGGATACGTCTCTCTTTAAGATCCTCAGTGATAGCCATCCTGAGTGTGTTGTTGAATTAACTCATCAATATAGAATGTGTTCTGATGTGATGCTGCTGTCTAACACTCTGGTCTACGATGGTAGACTAAAATGTGGCACACAGAGGGTGGCAGACCAAGTGTTGAGCATTCCTTACCAATCCAGAGTTGACTCGAGATCTCTGAAGATACCCCAAGACAAGAGATGGTTGAACTCTGTTTTCGAGGAATCCAACAGAGTTCTTTTCCTAAACCATGACGATGTTCCAGCCATGGAGGTTTCCAATGGAGACAAAATTGAGAATCCGACTGAAGCAAAGCTTATCATTCAAATCATAAACGCCCTGACTCTGAGCGGAATACAGCCCTGTGACATAGGTGTCATGTCGTTCTATCGTGCCCAGCTTCGGTACTTCTACCGTGCCTTTAGGGACGGCTCAGATATCGAGATATTAACAGCCGATCAGTTCCAAGGCCGTGACAAAGCATGCATAATCATCTCCCTAGTGAGGTCTAATGAGAAGAACAATTCAGGCGACCTGCTCAGGGAGTGGAGAAGAGTTAACGTTGCCATGACGAGAGCTAAATCCAAATTGATCATACTTGGCTCCAAGAGATTGATGAAAACCGTTAATCAATTTGAGGGGTTCATGAAACTCATTGAAAGCAGAAATTGGATCCATGACTTGCCTCAAGGCGCAGACAAGCTCTATACGGAGTTCTTGAGTGTCGGTGGCACTCAGTCCCAGAACTGCCAAATGCCTGATGATAAAGCTGTCACCATTAGCAAGGGAACACAAGCTGCTACCAGTGCTTCCATTTTCAAGAACGTTCTTGCCGATATGAGCACATAAGCTTCACAGTATCGCCGCAGCTGCCAATCCACACTGTTGATGGCCTATATAGTTGAATAGTTAAAGCAATCCAGCGTGAAATTTATAGAGATGAAGAAGGAATAAATTGTAAAATGAAGGCGAACAGAATTGTCTGCGTGTGCAGAGAGGAATGAAAAGCTACAGGGTAAAAACACCAACAGATAGCGTAAAAAAGAACAAAAAAAGGCTATACAAGGTGGACAAGAAAAATGATAAGTTATTATATCTTTGAAACAAGTTTATTCTTCAAATACCATCTTTTCCAGTCCCAATACTCTTCCAATCTCTTTCCGGAGTATCCACTGTAATCAAAATCGATCAACGATATGCCACTTTGGATGCCTGCCCAAATACCCCAGTAAAATCCAGGAAGCCCGTAATATAAACTGATCTCCTCGATCAAACTATCAACAGCTTCGCTGCTGACGGTTTTATCCTCTATTGTCTTTGTGGCCAAAAGATAACTGCGACACCATTGTCTCATTGTACTGTTTAAAGTTGTGGGTTCTGGGATCAAGGATTTATCGCAATCAAAGCCTTGCCACTCCATAAAATGATTTGATATGTCGAAAGCTCTAGGTGCTTGAATCATATACTCGTAGTCTATAAAGGATATTGGATTTGCAAAGGCTCCATTATCAGCTGAATATTGTGCCAAGAACTCCTTGAACTCCTTCTCATTGCTCAGTTTATTAGATAGAGCGTTCGGAATGATAATGTTACCACTTAATAAGTCCGAGTGTGAAGCCACAACAGGGGATCTGCCAACTAGATGTTTTTTGGCCCAGTTCAATTCATTCCTCAAAATCTCTCTCACGTCAAGTTCAGCTTCAACTCTATTGTCCTCCCCAGGAACAAATAGATCCTTATTATCCATGCAAACTTTTTTAATTCCATCGATTTCAGGAACAATTTCAATCCAATGCTTCAACAATGACCATATGTTGGAGCTTTTGTCCCTTTGGCTGCTATTGAATTGTTTTCTTAGTTTTTCTAGACTCTCTTCAATGAGATCTATTTTAATAGTGGAATGCCACTCACCTAATTTGGATGCTACCAAGGGATATATCAGTTCATGTGACAACTCTTCATATTCCAAAGAGCGACCGCTGATGTATCCGTAAACTAATCCATTACCGAATCTCGCATGAATCGGTGGCGCTAATCCAAAGGAGTTTATCACAAGCTGGGAAACAAATTCTCTGTCTCTATCAATGATGAGATTGGTACCTCTTCCATAAGTTCTCACAAGAACTTTCTCTTCAGTGGATGCGCCAGTATTTGTTGAGTTATCAGACTCCGTGGAGTTTAGCTTTCTTGTGCATTCCAATAGCATATTGGTAATACCACCAGTTAGTCTCTTAATGGTTATGTTTGCTGTTGAAGAAGAGTTGTTGTTCCAGTGAGGAAAGATCTTGAGCAGCATTTTCTTTATCTCTTCACCTTGTTGCGTTGTTGAGTTGGAAGGTTCTATGTAATAATCTGGTAAATAAATGGCGTGAGTGCTGTAGTTATTCAACAGATCAGCCATCTGTTTGTTATCATATTGAAAAGGTGATTCTGGAGAAGCTAACGAAAAGCT
The DNA here is from genome assembly GCA_003706635.2 of Ambrosiozyma maleeae (nom. inval.). NCBI lineage: Eukaryota > Fungi > Ascomycota > Pichiomycetes > Pichiales > Pichiaceae > Ambrosiozyma > Ambrosiozyma maleeae (nom. inval.). The sequence continues at coordinate 62,088 of PPLV02000022.1, read as the reverse complement.
TCCATGATCCCTTAGCAGCAAGAATTCCTGGTGTTCTCTATTTTTCAGCTCATCTTCCGAATACACGGAATTTGCTGCAGACAACGCATTCGTAGGCGTGTTTGCGGACAATGAAGTTACGGTTTTGTTGTTCAAAAAGGTTGAGTAGGAAAAGAGCCCGCTAGAGGAATTTGGGTTATTCATGATGTGGGCAATTCCAGGAGAAGCGGAGCGTTTCTCTTGGGGACATGAGTGTTCAGTGCCGTGGTGATCATCTGGGATGTGTGCATCCTCAGTGCCGGTCTGGTTGTAGGGAAGAAAGTGGAGGTCTCCATTTGAGATCAAGCAGTAGGTGGAAGCCTTCACGCGAGACATCAGGGTGGCTGTCTATGGTCTATGCGGTGGACAGGAGGGGCGATGGGCTGAACAGGTTTTGTGTGTACAGGTTGTGTATGGATTCGCCAGGCGGGGGTCTGGGCCGTGTGTGGTCCGGGCACAAAGGTACGTGATCCGTGGACAGCTCTCCTTGTGCTGTGCTTGTGCTGCTTTTGCGGCCAGTTGTCTGTATCTCCAGTGTTCCTCTGGACCTAAGAAATCAGTACGGCAGCGTGAGCTGTCTTGCTTATCGTGTTCTGTGGCACTGTGTTGTATACCGCTATATATCGCCCGCAAAGAAAAGAGTGGGTACACGGTGCGCACGCTGCTTCTGTCTCCACCCGATATAAACTAAACAAGCTAAGTACTCGTACAACAAGTACAATAAGCACCCTATACACTATACACTATACACGTTCAGCCCGCTACGCTCACCTCCCCTGGCCCCCTGGGCCCCTGGGCCCCCTGGACGCCTCCTGGTGCCCATTTTGACCGGTTCTGTGGCCTTTTTTCTCGATTTGGGCGGTTTGGGAATTTTGAGGCGACGGGCACGACAGGGCGGGTGTTGTGGAGGAGTCAAGGGCCGGAAGCCAGAGAGGCAGTCAAGGGGTAGCGGGGATCCTGGGTGTCGTGGGCAGAGTCGACATGGCTGCTGAGAACATAGGTGGCGTCAAGGTCGGGGCCGGCGAGCGGGGAGTCGTCGTCGTAGAAGTCGTTGTTTCTGCTGGCCCAGTAGTCCTGGGTGTGGGTCTTGTTCTCGATGAGCACGTAGGGCACGTAGCAGTACTGGTGGGAGGAGCTTGGAAACAAGCGTCTGTAGGACCACCAGGAAATGAGCGTGCCGAGCACGGAGCCCAGGATCACGTCGACAAAGTGGTGTCTATAGTCCTGTGTTCTCGATAGCGCAACGTAGGCTGCATACAGAGACGGCAAGATGGCCGTCACAGACCGCCAGGCGCCCCCGTGCACGTGGTGCACCATCAACTGGCCAAACAGCCAGAACGACGTGTACCCGAACGCTGCAAAACTCATGCTGGAGTGGCCGGACGGGGTCGTTCTGAACCCGTCCAGCAGCCTCGACTTGTCTGTCGTGGTGCACACCTCGGCCGCATAGTACAGCACGTTCTCCACGGCCTCTGGCTTGGGAATGCATCTGGCGAGAAAGTCGGGACGGCATCTGCCTATCCAGTTCTTCATCACGTCCGTGATGAATATACACGTGCCCAACGAGATGTACAGGCCCAGCACCGAGATGAAAAAGATATAAACCTTCATGTGCCGAGGCGTCAACAGCATATTGAACACAAAGATGATAATCGGAGGGACCAGTGTCACCGCTTCAATCAACTGCACTGCGCTCACTCGCTCCACCTCTGCAAACGGGTGGCTTATGGTCAAGTCATTTATGAAAAACTGTCTCTGGTACGGCTCAATCTTCTCAAAGAAGAACTGGTCCAGTGCAAAGATCACTAACGTGTACCCCACATCTGTGATTCTCCACTTGATGCAGAACTCGTAGAATGGTAGTCTGCTCAGACCCAAGTCCTGTCTGTCAACGTGCAGACTGCTCAATGCCGATGCCATGCTCCGCTCTCGGTAGATCTGTGTGCGATGCAGCTTCAATGGACAGCCCTTTCTTTCCACAGGCTTGTATACCCTTCCACGGCCTCTTCTCCATCGCTTCCCACTCCATCCCGCTCAACTTGTCAGCCCATAACCGTTACAGCAACTTGTCCACAACGCTGTTGCAATTTACTGCGCCACGCGCACGCACGCACGCGGTGGCTGGGTGTTGATATGTGGCGCGGCTGCAACCGGTATGTTTACTGCGCCATGTTGTGGCGGTACGTATGTGTATGTGTGGCGCGTGCGAGGTGCTCCAGAAGACGGCGCCAGGCCCTGGTGTCTGCTGTCGAACGATGGCTACTTCCTCATCTTGCGTTCAAACACGTCAAACATCTCCTTGTTGTAGATCAGCAAGTCCAACACAAAGAGGTGGCCGCCGTTGAGGCGCAACGTGATCTTCAAGTCCGTGACGAACTTGTCGAACTTGATCAACTCGGACTTGTTCAGCTCGGCCTCGATGTCCTTCTCGAGCTCGGACTCGTCGGTGGTGGCTCTAGCGCCCGCCACGTCGGGCGTCGCCTCTGGCTTGAGCTTGCTCAACTGCAAGAACAAGTTGCTGCTCACGCCAAAGTCCGTAAACCCTCTCTTCTCCTGGCCCTCGGCCAGCTCATCATTGTTTAGCAGCTTATCCCTGTAGTACACCAAATCGTCGTAGTGCTTCTCGATGAACTGGGAGTCTTCCGGCAACTGTCGGTACTCTTCAGAGAGAATAGGCGTGTTGGGGTCCCTCTCCAGGGCCTTGAACAGGTGGTACGCCTCGTACGCCGTGTTCCGCTCCGTCAGCCGCTGCTGCAGCGCTCTGTTGGGTAGCGTGTTGGCCATAGAGTCTCTCACTATCGAGCTCACAATCATCTGGCTCCCCTTCTTCGTGTTGTTGATCTTGGCAAATGTGCACCGGCTGGTGGATACAAGCCTTTTAAACATGCTGGCTGTGTGTGCTCTGTCTGGTGCCCGTGTCTCTGGTTGGGTGCTTTGCCGCCGTGTGTTTCTTGCCTGTTCCTGTTTTGATCTTCTGCTGCCTCCTACCGTCTCCTCACTGCTGCCTCCTACCGTCTCCTCACTGCCTCCTGCCATCTCCACACTGCCTCCTGCCCCAGTCCTGCTTATAGCCGCTCTTCTCTCTCGGGTCCGCCAGAGCCACGACGTGGCGAATGTTGTGGCTGGTGGCTGCTACCGGCGCAGAGCATAGGCTGGTTGTTCATCTTGGTCTACCTGGTCTACCTGGCTTAGTTGGGAGTTGGTGATCGGTGATCGGTGACCGGTTTACCTGACTTAGCTAGGGTTGTTGGTCATCTAGTAGTTTGCCTGGTTTAGTGGGGTTTGGTTGGGTTTGATTGGTGATTGGCTCACCTGGCTTAGCTGACTCACCTCCCGGTTGTTCACCTCGTTCAATCTACATAGTGCATGCTCGGGTCAATGGTTAAAACTACAAATCACACCATGGCATCCTTCAGCTCATGGTCATATATACAGTATCCTCGGGCCCTTCATTTGCACCCCACAAACTTAGCACTCTCAATATACAGCTCTCCGTTATCGTAAACGTCAAACTTAGGGTCGCCTTTCCAATTCAAGTGAAAGAATACCTTGCTTATCATTAAACCATCCTCATAGCTTAAACTCGCTTCGTCGTCACTGGTGCCCGCTTTACTCAGCTGCTTGATCTTCCTCGTGACAATTCCGTAATTGCTAAACTCCAGATTTCCACTCTCTAGCATGCATCGTAACACCACACCAAACAGATACGTCCTATCTTTCCCCATTTTCTTGCAAACGTCCTGGTAAAAATTAACCATTGCTATGGCATTGTGAAGTTCGCCCTGGCTGATGAAATACTCAACAAAATTGCATGTCAAAGACCGGCTAAACTTGAAACTACCATCCGAGTTCCCAATCATATACTCATACGCCTCCATTGGCTTTCCCGAAGCTAACAAACAGTCAAATTTTACAGTCTTTAGGTTTGGCCAGCTGCTCGTTAAATCGTAATCATCACTGGCTTCTTCTAGCCATTTCATCGCCTCATCAAAATCGTTATTCAAGTTTCTAGCTCTCACACTCACAACACACTCTATCGGCTTTAGACTAATACCCAACTCAGCCATCTTCAAAATAAACTCGTCCAATAGCCTGTAACTCTGCAACGGTGTCAGAAGACTTGCATTCTTAAATTCGATGCAACTCTTAGCAATCTCAAAGCACATGTACCAGGTAGATGAATTCAGTTCCACTTCAAATGTATCCGAAAATTGGCTCACCGTCCTCTTCAGGTAGTTATTGAAATCACCCTTAACACCTTGAGCAAATCTATTATATATTGCTGCATTCATTATTCTCGTAGTCAAACTGTCACCATTTCCTTGCCTTATTAGATCGTTCACCAATCTATCAGCCTGTTTATGGAACCCATTCAAAACTAGAAATTCAATTCTCTTCGTTAAGCTCATTAGAGTTAAGTCAACTTGTCCTTCAACCTGGTCCAATTTTAATAAATATGATGCAAACTGGTTCTTGACAGTTTTGTCATAGTCCAAGTCATCTTTGGCAAAGGAAGCAATCAACTCATTAGGATCAGTAGCGGGCCAATCTTGGGGTGGAATCTCAGGCGTTGTGACGTATCTTTTAGGAATCTTTCTGAATAGCCTTTCAAAATCAGAAGTGTCATTCTTGATGGTATGATTTCTGCTTGAATCCACTAATATCGCCAACAGCTCTTCACCATCGATCACCAGGTTTTTCTTATAGGACCCAAGATCGGCTTCAAACTCTTCACTTCTACGAGTCAAGGTTTCATCCAAGTACTTCTTCTCATCCTCAGAGAAACTCTCTCCCTCACTCTTAAGCCACACACTGGCATACTCTATAGAATCCTTATTATGCAACACAAAATCTTTGATACCTAACGATTTCTCTGGATGATGGACATCCAAAAACTTCTCATAGGTGTTAAGACACAAAACAGCACCTACAACGTCGTTTTTCTCCAGATGATATCCAATCAACATATCTAGTTTATGCAAGGTAAACCCCATCTCTAGCACTGCGTCCCTCCAGGGTCCTGAGCTATGCCCTAGTAATAGTTTTAATGCATCCATAGGTTTGTCTTGATTCAAATAGCTCTCAAATATCGTTTGCATCAAATAAGGTGGAGTGTCATTTTCATCTTTCAAAACATTATTCAACCTCAGCCAATCGATAACTTGGTCAACATCATCGTTATAATGTTCCATCATGGTTAAATACAAAGGGTTCGTGATTACAGCTAGATCTATTCCAGCCTCTCTTTGCAATTTTTCAATGATCTTCAATCTTGAAGGCAGCGTCTCTGTTGACGGAAACAATGAGTAGCCTCTGAGTACGATAAACCATGTTGACCAATCTGGTGACACGTTCCATTCACCGAACCGATTCATGAATCTGGCGGCCAACTTGCTTCTGGAGTAAGTCAAATTAGAGCATAAAGCAGACATTAAAGAATAGTTGATGATTTTAACTTTGGTATTATCATCAAAGTCTTTATGCAGTTTATCTAGAACGTTTGATAGTTTGCCGGTTTGGAACCTCAACGATAGAAACAAGCAAATACGCTCTAATGATTGCTTGTCCAGAGCTATGAATCTTTCATGCGATTCCAAAATCTCATCAATAAAGGCAAGAATCGCATGGCAGGAAGTATCATCATACTTAGCCATATCTCTAAACAAGTCATTACAAATGAACTCGTTTAGTTCGCCATCTGACCCGTCAAACCGTCTCAATCGAGCCATCTGTTGTTCGTTCAATTCAGTCATTGACTTCCTCAACAAGGCGGCTTCTTTGTATGTTGAATCATCTTTCAAGATTCCAACTGGTGCTTCTGAATACTTAAAAAGCATGGAAATTACATCCGTAGCAGTAACAATATCTTGAAATTGAACAAATTCTTTGATCAAGTCTTGTCTTTTGGTTTCACACTCTTTGAAATCTTGCAATTGGCCGCTACTTTCATTCAAATAGACAGCTATTTCCTTGAACTCGGACAGGTTAAGCACCTCTATCTGTTTGTATAACTTGTAAAACTCAGAGCATTTGAGCAAGTCGCCCGACTTTTTATAATACTGCAGAAACGCATTGGCCAAGGATGGAGTGATAATCAAGTTATGATCATTAACAATCGACTTAGCACCAATGTAATCACCACTCTCAAGGCTATTCTCAACTAGCAGAGAAGCCAGACGATGGGTAAGATCATTCTTGTTTTGAATAATGCCATTATCAACCATCCAATTCAAAACAAGTTGAGCATTTTTGAGATGGCTGAACTTGTAATTTGCCACGTAGACGGGCACGTTCCAAAGTTCAATCTTGTATTTTAAGAACATATCAACTAGCAATCCAGAATTTGGAATGTTGTACAGAAACCCACTGAAAGTGCTGTAATCCAACTGTAGATTCTTCAATTTACCTTGCTTGGCAATGTTTTCAATAATCTGGATAGGACGTTCAAGTCCTTTCTTTGCAGTAGTGAACAAGCCTGCAAAGAGCACAATATTCAACAGACGAGTAGTCAACTCCCAATTCAAATTATCCGACTCTAAAAAGCACTTGAGTAAATCTATTCTGTATTTTGATCTTAAGAAATTGGCCACCAATTCGACACTGCTCTGATCCAGCTTTTTCAGTCTTCCAGAGTACTGTTTGCTCAACATTTGTTCTATAAATTTAATGATCACGCTTGATTGGGATTTGTTAAAAGAGACGTTTATCTTTAGACAATCTCTTATCACTGTATTTATGTCTTCCTTTCCTGAAACATGCAGCAACAGAGCCGACAACCTGGCAGGATCTAAATCTGACATTGGTCTAGGATTCAAGATGAGCTGTTGAAAAGTGTCATTATTCTTAGATATCCCGCTGTTTGACAGGTTCACGTTATCAAATATTAACTGCATTATTCTCTGCTTATTGTATAGTTGTCTGTATGACGCCCCATTAATTGGAACATTTAGTCTTTTCAACCAATTATGGGCATCTATTGTGCTACCTGCTGTCCTCAGTCTCCATTCTATAACATCTGGTAGAATGCTTTGTGTGTCTGGTTTCATTTTCACCAAGGCTAGCACCAGTTTTTCTTTCAGCTGGTTGTCTCTTAGGCTGTCAAACATTATTTTCCAGGTGACAATATCCGTCTGGCATTTGGAGTTGATAATGCCCTTCAAAAACCTATCCATTAAGGTGTAATCTGTCAGTCCTGACATTGCAAAATTGAAAGTCTCTGTAGTAGGACTCAGCCGGTCCACTTTTATCATTCGGGTCAATAAATCGAAAACTCTCTTCAAGTCATGGTGTGAGCTGGAATAGCGTATTAGCTTGTTATACCTCCTCAAAGACACGGGCCCAGTCGTCCTACTAGCTAAAACGTCCTCTATCAACTGATCCGTGCCCTTGTCTCGTGTCAGATGCTCTATCGGTGCAATAGTCTCCGTCCTAGCTGTAGTGTTGCTCACTGCGTAGTTTAAGAACCTGTCAAGCAGCTGCGACTCACTCACCGGCCCCGCATCCCGTGCAACTCTGGCACTGTGGCTTCCTGGTCCTCTGTAAACTGCTGTTGTGGAGAAAAGCCCTCTAGCGTTTCCTGGCCTGGCAAAACACCCACATCGTATCAACCTGACATGCTTGAGCATTCTCACTTCCATCAACGCATTAACACACACACCAAACAGATTCAAAAGTAAACACCCGCTGTTCGATCCAGCTACTCCAAACACTGCTCTTCCTGGCCTCTGTTTCTGTGTTCAAGGCCCTCTATCTACTCACCTCCGGCCGCCTTCTCCATCTCCATGTTACTGTCTTTCCACCCAAAAATTTTTCAGAGTGAAAAGTTTCAACCTTGTGATTTCTACAACAAACCCAAGAAAATGGATGAATTTAGTAGTAAGTGGACATTATACAGGATAAAGCATGTGTAAACAGGGATCATGAAACTATACATCAGCAGAAAGCCCGAGACTGGTGGGCGTTGTGTGTCGGGTGCACAACTAGTGTGGTCGGGGTGGATGAGTGCGACAGCGGCTCTGTCGTGCCGATCAAGACGCCCGGTGCTCCTGCGTGAAGCAGTCAATGCAGTGACATCATCTCGAGGTCGTCCGAGGCACTTTGCAGCAGTTTGTTGGAATTTCTCCTGCTCTGGGGCAGTATGAGCGCCTTGCCCAGCACGGGAGACTGGCCGCTGCTCGCAAGTCCGTTGGCTCCCGAGCCACTGCTAATGGAGACAATGCGTCTCTTCCCGTTACCCTGGCCTCCGAGAGTCACGTTGAACAGAGAATCGTCATCGATGGACTTTCTCTTAAGCGCACCATGCAGCCCGGCCTGCAGATTTGTACTGTTGCTTGACGCAAACCCCGTTGTCGACTCCGAAGCCGTAGAGGTGAAAGAATTCGATCTTCTTCTGGAGGTGATGTGGTTCCAGTTCTCGTTGGCTCTGTTGATGATCTCAAACTTCCTGAGATTATCATGGTTCAGATGGTACTCCGGATCACTCAACAGTAAAGACGACGTTGCCAGTTTGTGATCGCTACTCAATATCAATTCTTCATCTTTCAAAGCCATGGTCACCATTGATTCGTGCTTTAATTCGATATCCAAAGGCGAAATTTCATCTTGTAGATCTGCTGCTATTCTCTTGAAAGCTTTCAATTTCGGTGTCATGTTTTTCTTTGATATGATCTTTTTGAAAAATATGTTTGGCGAATTAGAAACCGTCTTACTATTGCTACCGCTATCTTTTTCCTTTGAGCTGTTTTTCCCAAAAGATGAAAAGAATGGTATCATTTTCAAGTGATCGCCTGGCCTGTCTGGATGAACTGAATCAATTGGGATGCTCTTTGGAGATGCTGGAACCGAGTTTGAAGAATCTTGATCAAAATTGTAATTGTTAAACTGAGACATTGGGGAGTTGTTGGAAATTGTCGACAACAACTGCTGGTTGTTATTATTAGTAGCCATAGCTGTCGTATTATTAAATGAACTTTTCCTGCTTGAACTTGAAGAACAAGTGTTCATTGCACTGCTGCTGTTTCCGCTATGATTTATTGGCTGCCCAAATTTGCGGATTATATTCTTGCGGTCTATAGAGCTATTAGCCATGTTGGATGTGGCATTTGAGTTTCCTATGAGCCTGTTGAATCCTTTGAACTGGAATTTAACCATGTTTCTAACATCCCTTGATTCCTCAGACTCGTTATCGCTCGCGTTATCTGAAGAACAGGACGATGACGAGGTATCGACAACAGCACTGTTCCTGTGGAGACGAGCCTTTCTTCGCAGAAACCTGCTGCTGTGGCTGGACTCGTTCTGGATGTCTTCTTTTGTCAGGCTAATTCTTAGGTTTGATGTAGAGTGTGCTTTCGAGGAGACTGGCGAAGCCGACTGGAATTGCGATTGGAACTGGGACTGAGATGAAGGCTCAAAGGGTCTCCTTAGCTGATGCTGTTTCACAGGAGCAGGGGCTCGCAACTGTGTGAATGGCTGTTGCTGGGGACTCGAGTATGCGTGTGGCATCGGTGCCGGGTGTGTGTGAGTCAGCAGTGCATCCTGTGGTCTTGTAGCGTCGGAGCCTAGCGCCGTGGAGTCAGCAGGTACCACAGAGGGCAGGTACTGCGCCAGATCAGAGCTGTTCCGGTGGTACATCTGATCAAATAGGCCACCTGTATGTTTGGTGCAAGTGGGACAGGCTGTAATTGCCGAGAATGATTCCGGTGGTGCTATATTAGTCCAGGTATTGGCTGTTGTGCAGGTTTGATGGACGGTGGGGGGAGGCTGTCAGTCCCGAGAATGTTGCCTGTATCCACGCCTTGGTCAGTCCTGATCTTGGTTCTTGTGCTGCTGTCTGTATCGGTCCCTGCACTCCTGTCTTAGTCCTTGGACTCTTGCACCAGTTCCTGACCTAGTTATCGGCGCTCTCGCTCGTCCTGCTTCACTGTTCGGCCGTCCCGCTGTGCGCCCAGTGTGCTGGATTCCTTGCTGAACAGCCCCGGGTACACGCCTTTTCTTCTACTGGGCTTCCCCTATGCTTCCCTATACATTCCAAAGATGTTCTTTCCTCCATCCTGTCCTCTTCCTCTATCACTCGGCCATCACCCATGCTAATCGCCTAAACAGCCCACCTGGCCTCCGTATCCGGCTGACCTCATTTCCTATGTCATTAGCAGCCTGCTGACCTCAGTGCTGATGTCACCGGGTGCACGGGTGGGCGTCCTACCCCTCACTTTCTTGAATGAGCTAACATATTATGTAATAGGGGGCAAAAGTCCCGTAGTCCGAGATTGAGTGGAGTATTTCTAACTACAGGACCGGGGCAGGTGAAGAAGCGCACAGTAGAGGCACCAGTGGCCAGGTATTGCGGATCAGCAGAGTGTAGTAGCCAGAGGACTGTATAGGAAGCGACCAGAGTTGTGTGTGCTGCATCCGCTTTATCCAGAACACATTACGCCTCCTTGAACAGACTTGATGCTGAGACTCAGAGCAAACCCACAGGTCCTTAGAAGCGTCTTCCGTAGACCAATGTCCATCAATGCCAGAGCCATCGTGTACGCCAACTACGGCGAGCCAGATCAGGTGATTAAGTGTCACCCGTACACACTTTCGACCGAGTCATTGAAGCCTAATGAAGTGCTAGTGAAGACTCTAGCATGCCCTATCAACCCCTCGGATATCAACCAGATCCAGGGTGTTTATCCGTCCAGACCGCAATTGGACAACATTCTAGGTTCCCAGCAAGAGAAAATCGCCGTGTGTGGAAATGAAGGTGTGTTTGAGGTGGTTGCTTCCTTGTCGCCAGATTTCCAGCCAGGGGACTGGTGTCTCCCATCAACGGTCAACTACGGAACGTGGAGATCGCACTCGGTTGCTGACTCATCCCAGTTGATGAAGTTGCCAAACGACAGTCTATCTGTGGCATCTGCTGCAACCGTGGCAGTTAATCCGTCCAGTGCATACCAAATGCTTACGATGTACGTTGATTTAAAACCGGGAGACTGGTTTATTCAGAACGGTGGTAATTCTCAGGTTGGCCGTGCTGCTATTCAGATCGGTAAGAAGCTCGGTTTGAACTCCATCTCTATTATCAGAGACAGATCTGACCCAGCACAATTGCAGGCCTTGAAAGATGAGTTGTTTGCTTTGGGCGCTACACATGTGATCACAGAGTCCGAGAATGAGTCGAGGGAGTTTGGAAAGACCATCAAGGAGTGGACTAAAGGCTCATCGATCAGACTTGGTCTCAACTGTGTCGGCGGCTCGAACTTGACCAACATGTCGAGAAAATTAGGCAGCAATGCCACGTTGCTAACGTACGGAGGCATGTCTATGAAACCGGTTTCGTTGCCTACATCCTTGTTCATCTTTAAAAACTTGACTGCCAAGGGTTTCTGGATCACAGAAAACATCAAGACCATGCCGGGCTCCAGAGAAAAGAGCATCAACGCGGTGCTCAAGCTCATTGAGGACGGCGACTTGAAGGAGATCACGCACTATGAGATCCCGATCGCTTCCGAGCTGTCCGACGCTGAGTTTCTCGACTCGTTCAAGAAGGGCCTTGCCCAGTCTAAGAATGGTAAGCAATTGCTGCTGTTCAAGTAGCTCCCGCAGCCGGCAGCCGGCAGACAACTGCTGCTGCTCAAGTAGCCCATCTGGCTGCCCATGGCTCGGCTGCAGTCACACCCGTGCACCCACAACGTCACGTGACCGCGTCCCATTGGCCTCTTAGAAAAATTTATACTGTTTTATTAATCGAAGGAATTATTAATCAAGCAATTAACCAAGGATTAGGGAAGACACAAGTAGAGGGAGCCGGAGTAGGTAGATATTGGGGAACCAGAATAGACTAAGGATAAATATGTCAGCAGGCAAAGCGTTATCGGCGTACAGAACGGCGCTTAGAGCGACTAACATTGCGTTTAAGAATGACGTGGGTACACTGTACCAGGCTAGACTGAAGATCAAGAGCGAGATGAGACTAGCGCAGTCTGAAGAGCACCCGGACAAGAGCGTGGAGGATAGAATTGAGCTACTCAACCAGGTTTCGCAGTTTTTGAAAAGAAACATTGTGCAGGGAGTGGCGGAGAAGAATGAGCAGAAGCAGGAAGGAGAGAAGGACAAGTACTTTTTGAGAATCCACGAGGACACTGAGCTTGGAGACAACGAGTCTATCAAGAAGCCAAGAAAGTCGACTCTTGGAAACCCACAAGGTGGGCCAGCAATGGGCGGCTGTTGTGGAGGTGGAAACCTGACGCTCAACCAGAAAGCGGCCTAGTTGGGTTGTGTTATTAGGTTAGTCATATAGTTATAAATGTCTATTTTTAAATAGAGTCTGTTCATAGTGTATTTAAAGGTTGCTGGGGTTTGCTGGAGGGTTCTTGGAGGGTTCCTTTCCTGGGGCTGTTCTAGGATTTTTCATGCTGGCGATGATCGGGAAGCATTGCCTTTTGAGTGCTGAGTAGGCGAGTAGGCGAGCAGGTAAGTAGATGATAACTAGAACTAGGCAGCTTGTTCACTGGGTGACTGGGTCGCTGGTAACTTGGTCACTACGTTACTACGTTACTAGATATTCATTAGTCCAATGCTCTATCCACCACTCTGGCACTCTAACAAATACGGTAAACTGCAGACACGCTGATCAAATACTGTGGTTCGCTATCACAGAAGGCCCCTACCCTAGCACTCCGTACTCTAGTAGTCCGCGCCATTACACACAGCCGGACAACATGACCTGTCTCTCTGTGACTCCAGTACACTAACACTCTAACTTACCAAGGTTAATGCTCCCCTACCCACTCCCTGCTCAACGGTCTTTCCTCGGCCGAGTTGCCTCGCTTGTCTCGCTTGTCTCGCTTGCTGCGCCACCAATCACCCACACTGCCGTAACAGCTTATGTCACGGATCTGGAACCAGAGCCGGATTTGTCAAATTTCAGCAAAGAGTCAAAAGCTTAAATAGCAGGGGAAAAGTGACTCGTTTTGTATTGTATTATCCCTGAAAGGCACACTGGACCAGAGGGGATTAGAGGTAGGGAGGATGCAGATTAGCTGAGCCACAGATATATATAGTGGAGCAGAAGGACGGTTGTGATTGCAGGCTCGTGTAGACACCTGTGGACCGTGGAGATTTTAAATACAGCAGAGTGCATCTCATCAGAGTCAGCACATAGACACCGGCGTTGTTAAAGCATCTCACGATGGCAGATAAGGAATTTCTTGACTCGTCCTTGGAGGCCAAACCTCTCTTGGACATTAAAAAGGGCAAAGACTACGAGGCGTTCTCTCATGAGGACGAGAACAACTTTCCTGAGGGAGGCCTGAGAGCATGGATCTGTGTCACGGGCTCGTGTCTAGGCCTTATGACGGTGTTTGGTATCATGAGCACCATCTCATCTATTCAGCTCCACATCCAGTCGCAGCAACTAGCAGACGTTAAGATCTCGTCTATTTCGTGGATCTTCTCGATTTATATGTTTTTCAACTTGTCTCTGGGTATCGTGGCAGGCCCTCTATTTGACACATACGGTATTAAGAAAGTGCTCCTACCTGGTATGATTTTAAACTGCGGCGGTTTGTACGCCACAGCGTACTCTTCGAAACTTTGGCATTTCGTCTTGAGTTTTGGTTTTGCTTCAGGTGTTGGCTCGGGTATAATGCTTAACCCGCTTGTTTCTGTGATCTCTCACTGGTTTTTAAAGAAGAGAGGTCTAGCAAGCGGCTTCTCCCAGGCAGGTTCTTTGACAGGTATAGTGTTTCCTATCATGCTAAGAGATTTGTACCCAAGACTTGGATACTCTAACGCTATGGTGATCTTGGCCAGCATCTGTGCTGTTCTCTGTGTTTTGTCCTTTTTAATGGTTGCCGACAGAAACGAGCAGATTGCAGACGCCCATACGAGATCACAGCCCTTCTGGATCACCATGAAAAAGATGATTGACATCAATTATTTCAAAGACAAATCGTTTACGGTTCTGACGGCAGCTTTATTCTTTAACGAATTCTCGATTTTGCTAGTCATCACCTATATCTCCACCTACGCAGAGGTGAGAGGAATGTCCACGTCTACTTCGTACATTTTGTTGACTGTTCTCAACAGTGCAGGTTTGATGGGTAAGATTCTCCCTAACATTGCTGGTGACTATATCGGTAGATTCAACATTATGATCATGATGTCCATACTCATGCTCTTCTCCATCTTTGTTCTATGGTTGCCGTACTATAATTCTACTGCGCTGTTTGTGTTTGCCTGTATCTACGGATTTGGCTTTGGTGGGTCGTATTCCATGACCTCCACCACCATATCCCAGATCTCGCACACTAAGCAGTTTGGTTCGAGGTTTGCTACCGCCTATTTTGTGGTTGCGTTTGGTAACTTGATATCGATGCCTCTAGGGTCCCAGTTCATCAACCAGCAGACCGTCCATAACTACAACAACATGATCATCTTTGCTGGTTGTGCCTGCTGTGTTTCCACCTGTCTGTTTGTCTGGGCCAGGGCCACAGTAGGCGGCTGGCAGCTGTGGAAATTTGTCTAGTGTGTTACACTTTCACTCTTGCAAGCAATGGAGCGCTGACTCGTTGACTCGTAATGGAATAATGCCTCTTCTATTATAGCATCCTCAAACTTGTAATGGAACAACGCCTCTCGTAATGGAACGCCTTCTCTCGTAATGCACCAGTTCCTCCTCTATAGCTTCGTCAGACCCGTCAGGTAGTTGTTAGAGGCTGAAACTGGCCACTGCCACGACATGGTGCATGTGGTGGTGCACGGGTGCCAAGCTCTATTCTCTCCTCAAGCAAAAGGGCAACTCATAAGAGAAGGGCAACCCTCTAGGAGAGCAGAGCAATAGCAGTAGATGGGGGCCAGTATTCAGGGATAGGTTGTGCATGCTTGCATAGTAAGTACACGATGTTGAAGATTATAACCAAGAAGTTTCAGAAATCGCTTCCGGACAATATAAACGGCATTTTGAAGGTTGCAGGGGCGACGGGGACGCCAGGGACGACAGGCACCAGAGGTGTGCCTGGGGCGAGAGCAGGTGCTAATAGAGTCCCGAGACCAGCCACGGCTGCTGACTCGGAGTCCTTAATGAACCTGCTAGATAAACCGGCCCAAGCAAACGCCTCCTTGGATATCACCCGAAGAGTTGAATCGTTGAAGAAGATTGAGGAGATGGAGACGGTGCATATTAAAAGAGTATCTGATAACTTAAAGTTTGTCTTGGACACGTTTGGAACCGTACAGTATGAAAACGCCAATACAGAGAGATTGCTAAAGAGCTTGTTAAAGCTGGACAATGATGATTACAGTTTGACACAATTGATTAGAAAGACGGCTAATCAGCGAGATTTGATAGTGATTCTATCGTATCTTATATTTAAGGACAAACTAACGTTGAACCATTTCACAAGCATTGTGATGCGTTTAGACCTCGAGAGATTGATCACCTTAGAGCGTAAATTCAAAGACGATAAACAGATGCTCAAGGAGTTCCAACGAGATCCCAACGATACCGCAACGTTGATAAAAACACAAGTTATCTTTGCATCCAGGTACAAAATATTAGGTGGATCGATACTCTCCAGCTATATAATCGGAGGAAACATGGAATCTGTATGGATACCTGCCATCCAGGCTAAGGTTCTAAATTCTGAGGCGTACTTAAAAAACATCATCAACTTGGTGAATGGACACATCAACGAATCGCTACTCACAGAACTGGTCATTTCTAGTGGAAACCTCGATTTTGGCTATTGTTTTTGGCAGTTACACCCGTCCAACAGTAACATTAGACACTACTTGAAGTCAAAGTCCAGCTTACTTACCCCGGCACAGGCGCTGTTTATATTGATAGCAGACAACCCACTGGTTTCAACAAATAAAAAATTAACAGTCCAGTTAAGCAAAATCAGCCAAAGATTCAAATTGAACTCACAGGTTAATGATAAAATGGTTGGATATTTGGAGGTTTTATTTAACGATTTGCATGAAGCTGAAGTCAGCAAGCATTTATCAAAAGATGAAAAGTTGCAGTATTTCAGTGAACTAAGCACGATTTTTAACGGGTTGACTTCAAGAAATAAACATTCAAAGAATGTTATCTTGAAGCCTATAAACTGAGGACACTTTTGGGGCATTATAAGGGAACTATATATATCTAACTTATTTATAATAAATAAATCCAGGAATCAAAGAAAGATAAGAAAACATTAAATGTTAGCGTAAGATAGAAATGGGTTTATACAGATGGTAATATACATTAAAATGGCATGAGACGATGTGTTCATACCTTTAGAAATCAGGAAACAAGTAGCCAAATTCATCAGGTATACCCGAGATACCATAATCATAACTCTCTTCAGGGTATATTTCGAACTGGGAGGTGTCACCGACTCCACCGGGGATGTTTGGTTCATAAGGAGTCTCTATATTGCCTTGCAATAGGTTGTCCCATACAACCTCTTTAAACCATTCGTGGTCTTTGATATCTCTGACGCCATTTTTCAAGTTACCCAATCTGAAGGTGATGTCCTTTGTAATCAATCCGGACAACAAGGACACTGCGTCTGACTGGAAAGAACCAGGGAACTTCAAGTCACAGCGGGTGATATTCTCGTAAGTCTTCATTGGGGAAGGGTCGTAGAAAGGCGTTGTTCCCGCTAGCATCTCATAGATCAAGATACCAAACGACCACCAGTCCACAGCTTTGTTATAAGGCTGGACGGCAATCACTTCAGGTGCTATGTAGTCGGGTGTTCCACAAAGTGTATAAGTCTTTGTCTCAACCTCCTTTGCAAAACCAAAATCTGCCAACTTGATATGCCCCGATCTAGCCAATAAGATGTTTTCAGGCTTCAAGTCTCTATAGATGATGCTTTTAGAGTGGAGATATTCCAATGCTAGAAGCACCTCTGCTGCATAAAACTTAGCCACTTGGTTTGGGAAGATTCTTGACTTTCTAAGCAAAGAAAACAATTCTCCACCTTCTATATAGTCCATCACCATGAAGAGGGACTTGCAATCTTGGAAGGTTCCCCACATTCTTGTTATGAAAGGGTGCTGTAACACGGAGAGGATTCTTCTCTCGTCGTTGGTGTGTTCAATCTGCTTGGCCCTCACCACTTGGCTCTTACGGAACACTTTCATTGCGTAGTATCTACCGTTATGGACTGATCTCACGAGATGGACTCTGCCAAAGGACCCTGTTCCAAGTGTGCACACGTTGTGGAAATCTGTTAGTGAGTACTTACCCTTGGTGACTTTCTGCGGTAGTTTAGTGGCGGATATGCTGAGTTGCCTTGTATGCTGTTCATTTTCATGTTGCTGGTGCAGCTGCGGTTGGACGTTTGTGTTTGTGTTATAGGCCACTGCCAGAGCCGATCTTCTGAGGCTGCTAGGTTTATCCACGGGCTCTGTGTTGGTGCTGGCGGCTATGTCGATTGGGTGTGAGGAAGCTGAGGAGCCTGCCACGAGATCCAAGTTGATGCTTGTGGCTGCGCCAATATTGACTGCCACTGGTGTGTTTTGAGCTCTGTCTGATATGATGTGATTGTAAGGCTGGTGCTGTCTCGTGTAGCTGAGTTGCTGCTGTTCATACTGTTCCTGCAGTGACAGGTACTCGTCCTTGCCGGTCTGTGGCTGCTGTTGCTGGCTGTGGTGGTACGCGGGTTGGTACACGGCCTCCTTGTAGGCTTGGTGCATGTTGGCGGCATCCCGGGTGTTGTTGCTGGGGTTGGCGTCTGACATGGTGGTTGTAGTCTTGTGCCGAGGACCGATGCCGGTGTGTGCGAGTGTGTCTGTGTGTGTGTGTGCGTGCGTGTGTTGGGTCTCTTGCGCCAAAGTCCACACAGAGTGGGCGTGCTGAAGGTGCTGCTGGGCCGTGGAGTCTCTTGTACCGAGGACAGGCCACACACAGACTCGGTTACGTATTGTACTGTTATCACAGGGAAACCGTTGGATACAGGGTGCTTACCAGCCTGTCCGTGGTCCATAATGCCCTACATTACGTGCATCAGCTGCATTTCCACACTCTTCCCACTAATCAACGGCACTGCACTCACTGCGCTGGCCGCCTGCCTGCCCGCCTGCCTGCCCGCCGTCCCATGGCTATTGGAGCTACGATGGCTGTCCGGCTAATCTTATTGTCTCGTCAATGGCTGTGGGCGCATTAGGAAATGTCTATTTTTCAGGTTAAAAAATTTTCCGCTGGGGGCGGGCGGGCGCGGGTGCCGGGGAAAGCGGGGGCCGGGCGGGCGCGGGCGGCTGGCGCAAAAAAAACTCCGAGACGGGGAATTGAACCCCGGTCTCCCGCGTGACAAGCGAGAATTCTAGCCACTAAACTATCTCGGATGAGATGGGGTCTTGCACGCATCGCACACTGATAGCGTCTTCGACGTCGACGTCGACGTCGGGCTCGTCCTCCCACTCCGTCGCATCCTCCGTTCAAGCTCTGGTCCTCCTTGCTGTCTCCTGTCCACCATCCACCTCCTCCACCTCCTCCGGCTCCTCTCCCGCCCTATCTTGTCCTCCAGATAACGCCAACTCCACGGCCCGCCCGCCTGGTCCGCACACGTATCCACCAGGAGGATAATCTTACCCAATTAGGCAGGACGTTTACGACACACATCTCCATGGAAGATGGATGATTAGGTGGACTGGACGAGTTGGTGAGTGGTATATATACAGGCATGGATGTGTCTGGAGGGAGAAGGGTGAGACACTACTTGCGAGGAGGACTGGTGGTGCCAGTGTCTTGTCTGGAGTCCACCGTCCACCCATTGACACCACCAAGCACTACTTTTCAACATGACCGCTCCAGTTAACTACCCTGAAGAATTCGCCGGATACGCTGTCCTGGACACGAACGAATGGAACAAACCAAAGTACATCAACTTCAAGCCAAAGACCTTGGAGGACCACGACATCGACATTGAGATCGAGTGCTGTGGTCTGTGTGGCTCGGATATCATGACCGCTAAAGGTGGTGAAGGCTGGGGTTCCATCACGCTGCCTCAGATCGTGGGCCATGAGATCATCGGTAAGGTGGTGAAGGTCGGCCCTAAGGTGACGATGCACAAGATCGGCGACAGAGTCGGTCTCGGTGCCCAGGCATTTGCTTGTCTAGACTGTAACAGATGTGCAAACAACAACGAGCAGTACTGTGCAAAGAGCGTCACCACCTATGACGGCACCTACGCTGACGGCTACGTCTCTCAGGGTGGTTACGCCTCGCACGTCAGAGCTCAGGAGTACATGTGCTTCGAGATCCCAGATGAAATCAAGTCCTCCGAGGCAGCCTCGTTGTGCTGTGCCGGTTTGACTGTCTACTCTCCGCTCGTGAGATACATTCCAAAGCTACCAAACGGCCAGGTGCCAAAGGTGGCCATCTTAGGTCTCGGTGGTTTGGGCCACTTGGCCGTGCAAATCACAAAGGCCTTAGGTGCCGACGCCTACGTCTTCTCAAGAACAGATTCTAAGAAAGAGCAGGCCTTTGAATTGGGTGCTAAGGGTTTCGTCGCCACAGGTACTCCAGGCTGGGAAAAGGAGTTCTTTGACCAATTCGATGTCATCTTGAACTGTGCAATCGGTTTGTCCGGTTTGGATATCGACGCTTTCTTGTCCATCTTGAAGGTGGAAGGTAGATTTGTGTCGGTTGGTTTGCCTTCTGTCGATGAAAAGTACAATGTTTCTCCATTCACTTTCTTCTCCAATGGTGCTTCTCTTTGCTCCTCCGCTTTAGGTTCCAGACAAGAAGCTATTGACTTGTTCAATTTGGCTGTCAAGCACAACATTCGTACCTGGGTGGAAGAGATCCCAATTTCTGAAGCAGGTTGTGAAGAAGGTTTGACCAGAGCTTGGAACGGTGACGTTAGATACAGATTTGTCTTCACAGAATTCCACAAGGCTTTCGGTACAGGTGAATATGCCAAATGATCAGCTCCTGCTCTTGAGGCTCTTTATTTGAGCTCTATTCAAGCATTTTATAGACAGTTTTTGATTTTGTTTCTGCTTATACTACCCAACCTAAATATATTTTAGATAAAACTACATCAGCCATTAGAATTCATTAAATAGTTCTTCACCTCCTGGTTGTAGCCCATTGTTGCGGTTGCATCATGGCTGTAGGGTGGGGCATGGCGCTGCTTTTCTTATTAGCGTCTCTCACACCTCTTAGACTGCTGGCAACAGGCACTTCTGTTGCCATTCCAGGTCTCATTCCTCCTCTTATACTAGCAGATGGCATTGCAGGTGGTCTTTTGGCGTTCTTTGTATCCAACAATTTGGCCAATTCGGTCTCTCTTTTGTGATACATCGAATTCATTGCCATCTCCGATTCACCTCGGCGTCCAACGGTTGGCATCTCCACCTTGCTATCTTTCGATTCATCTTCGGCTGGATCATCTTGAGTAGATTCCGGTAGTGGATCCAAAGTGTCACTTCTGATCCAGGGAAACAATACGTTGCCAAAATAGAAATGCTGAACAACCGGGAATTTGGAGAGAACCTCTCCATAATACATCTTGACCATTCCTTTAGCTATCTTTTCCCACTGTTTGGATGTACAGATATCATACAAGAGAGGTGAATGCTCACTGAACGATCCAGATTTCACTTTTCTTATAAAAGAGATGGCATTAAAGAACAAATTCCTCGTACGCTGCTGCTTTAAAACCATTGGGTCCAGTATGGATGACGGCGTCAATCCTAATCTATGGTTCAAAACGGTTGCATCTTTCACCGCCATATCCTGGGTATCTTCCAAATTAGCAAAATTCACGAGCTGCGATAGACCTAAGATGTAGATCAAATGAAAATGGTCATCCAATCCCCACACTCCATGTGAACCGGCAGGCTCTAGAGTGTAAGTCAAGATCAATCTCTTGATTAGATCATAGTACTTACTGAAGATGATTAAATAGTCGGTGCCGGTCAACTGGTCTGCATCCAAAACTTTACACATCAGTAAGCCCGAGATAAAAGCAAAGTAGGAGAGTTCGTGTCCTGTTCCGTAATCTAGTCTCTCTCTAGATCCAAAGGATCCGAGATAATAATGCTTGATCTCTTTAATGAATCCGTCGAATTGCTCTGTGTCTCCATTAAAGAAGGGGCCGAGGTGGCTCTTGAGGATACTGTCGGCTTCTGTGGCGAGCTTGTCATGCCAAACACGGCAGGCCATGTTTCCGTACCGCCTTTGGCCTGTGAAGGGTGGTGTTTCGTCTATCAGCTGCTCTAGTCGGGCGGTTAGGCTCAGGACGGCCTTTACTGGGCTGCGTATGCACACTTCTTGCGTAGGCGGTTTTAGAAGGTGAGCCAAGCTGGGCTTGCTGCGTGCTGCTGGCTGGGTGTCTCGTTCTTTGCTTTCGAATGCCACCAGGCCGTCGTCGAGGACCCCGTCTGGGACGTTCTGCAGGCTCATCTTGCGACAGATCATCAGGAGACAGCCTTTCAAGCGCTCGATGGCTCTTGACTCCTGGAAGCTCCTGACATCCTGGGGCCCGAAGATTCTTTTTGATGCGCTTTCCCATGCCAGCGTTGCATGGTTCAGGTCTATCAGCAGCGAGTTGTTGTGCACTGTGCTGTCAGCGTGGTGCACTGTGCTGTCAGCATGGTGCGCTGTGCTGTCAGCATGGTGCGCTGTGCTGTCTGCTGGGCTGCTCATTTCGCCACGGCGTCTCGTCTGCGCCCTTTTCAGAGACCTTTGTGCTGTCCTACTGCTCTGCTGCTCTGCTGCTCTGCTGCTCTGCTGCTCTGCTGCTCTGCTGCTCTGCTGTCCTGCCCGTCCTGCCAGCCTTCATCTCACCGTTGATGGCCCCTCCGGCAGCTCTGGCGCCTGCGCCTCTGGGACCTGCGCCTCTGTGGCGGTGTGGCGCAGTGCGCACCGCCACCGTGGCCAGCCCACCCGTGCACCGGGAAAAAAATTTTCCGAAAGCCAAACAAAAGGCCCGGGCCCCTTGAGAGCCCTTGACGGCCCCATCAGAAGCAGTAGAGGAGGCACAGGGGCAGTAGAAGAGACACAGAGGTACCAAGAGACCAGTGAAGCAGCGGAGACTGTGAAGAGCAGCAGACGGAAATTGAACTGGATCGGCGGAGTGCAGGCCAGTTGAGAGAAGCAAGCCTGGATTGAGAATGCGCCATTGGTGTACAGCACCGTTTGTGCAGCTGTATGAGACGATCCAGCAGCAGGGCACGGAGGTGCAGGCAGGACAGGCGGAGGAGCTGAAACAGGACCTCGGCAGGCTGGTGCTGCGGACGAGGAAAAGCGACGGCAGCAGACGGAAGTTGGAGTCGGGAAAGGTGACGTTTGAAGACGGGGTGGAGTACGAGCTCAACACTGAGTTTGTGCAGACAGCAGCCAGGTTGGCAGATGAGCTCGACCTCGACGACGTGCACGCCGCAGAGATACTCTACACGTCCTCTGCCAGCGAGCTCCAGTCGGTTGGAATCAGCGCCATTGACTCGGCAAGAGCCGCCTACTATAACAGAAGACAGTATATCCTACAGATCGTGGCGTACTACGCCTGCACGGGCTCGCCCATCTATAACACACTACTGGACAATCAGGACAGCTACGTGACAGACACCTTGCTCGAATGCTTCAAGTCAATTGAGCTGGAGTTGGAATCGATCAAACAGCAGATAGAGAAATTCAAACTCTGCAATTCAGCAGACTTGGAGTTCTCAAAAACAGTGGCGTACAGAAGAGACATGCTGTTCAAAGAGTACCAAATATTGGGTGAAATACTATCGGGACATGTCACGCAAAAGCGTCTTACATTTGCACAGTTCACACAGATCCTGAACCACTTGTGCTCTTTTGAACCAGATGATCTCTTTGCCATGGCGTTCGTGCCATGTATGTTTCAGTATCTGTCCTCATTGAATCAATTACCGGAGGAAGACGTCAAAGCCATTCATAATCTCTTTTTATCGGAGTTGGAACATCAGGATCTGCTCGCAGAGAAGCCAATCAAGTCGTTGCTCATCTTGGTGTTTTTGACTAATTTCATTGACTGGTGCAAGTGTTTGCCGCAGAGAACAGAACAATATGAATTCACAAAGAACGTCGATGAGCCCATCAAAACTGCCATATCCTTAGGAGCCCTAGAACAATTCTTGTCCATTGCCTGCGACACTTCAAAGGTTCCTAGAGAAATCGACACTAGAGTTGACCTTTTCTATGATTTCAGACCCTTTCTACAAAAACATATCCCTAAAATGGTGACACACAGAATAATGGATATCGATGAAGCCGCAACTAGTGAATTAAAGCGCACTTTGCAACAACAGAGATTGAACGGCGCCACAGTGGAGGAAAGCCAATTTCAAACCATCTACATGGCAACTAAAAATGAGTTTCTTGATCTCCATTTTGTCGAATTTTGCGCCCCAATATTAAGCACTTTTGTACACACGTTCATTTCCAACTCTGTCTTTGTGCTCACATACTTGCGGAACATGGAAGAGGACCTTGTATTGTCCAGTGAAGACTTTAACTTGGAACAGCTTTCAGAAAATGCTGATCTTGAAAGATTTTATGTTGCGATGTTTTACCTATACTCTTCAAGAGAGGAGCTGGCATCAGAGTTTTGGACTGACAAGGATTCTTCTTCCTACGGCTTTTTACAATGGGCTTCTCATTGTAACTCCCCCTTAATTACATCAGCTTTCTGTCTCGTTCTTTCTGCATTAGCTTCAGGAGAATCAAATTCTATAAATACCTTCAACTTTCTACAGCTTACGAATTCAAATAGTGACCAACCTCCGGGGTCTAAATCACTAATGATCAACAATTTTACATCTGTCAGCTGGTCCACAATTTACACATCCCTTGCTTATTATAACCATGCCTTGTCGAATAACTCAAACACTGATATGTCAATTGGCAATTCACTGATATCATCGGCTGAAAAATCAAAAACAATAGTTCCAGAATTAGGAGAAGACTCAATAATTTTCATTTCTGGGTTTTTCCAAGTCATTACTGAAGTTGCAAGAAACAGTATGAAGGCAAAAGAGGAATTGTTGAAAAGCGATAATTATCAATTGTTGACAATTTTGAGCGATTTCCTAAAAAACTCTACTCCATTGGGTGGCCAAGCGTTGTTAGTTTTGAGTACTCTAGTGAACAATGATTACACCGATAGAAAGAAAATCTGGAACATACTCGAGAACTGGATCTTTGAATATTCTTTTGAAAAGAAACGGGTTAAAAGCACGATTTTAAAGGACATTTTTTACTCCTCTTTGAAAGACTTCAATGAAATCAACGCATTTATTTGCCTAGTCTCGGAACTTTTAAGCCCAATTAAGGAATCCACAAAGGTGTTTAGTCCGATCGATACACCGTATCCTCTTGATTTAGGTTCTAGAACTAGAAAGCAAGGCATCTGGATCTATTTGGATTTCATTATAAATGAGATTTTCGTGAAGGCATCTTACCTGACTACCGATAATAATAAGAGTGCTATTTTTTTTTCCATTTTGAACCTATGGGAAAGATGCTTGTCTCAATTAGATCCAAAATTGGTTCTGAATGCTTCAGCTTGTGGCTTGAAAGATTTGGATAATATTGTTGCCAATAAGAGTATTATCCAATTTCTTCAGGCCAATCCGGGAACTGCCATGATGAATTTCATTTATAACCCGGACGTCTATAATGTCTTGTTTAACATTGCCAGCATTGGCATAGATAAGCTGAACGAGTTGCCATCAGACTCTAAGGAAGCTTCCATGGTTGAAAAAGCCATGAACATCTTAAATATGAGCTTGGATAAGGAGAAGTTCTACCTTGAAGAGTTGGTTTCTATTTTAGTTTTGCCAGATAATCAATTTTATGTTTCATATGGCGCTGGAACTTCTGGATTGAGTACTTTATTCGACGCACTATTGTTGAACCTTCCTACCGTTGCTCATGTTGCTCTTTATGTTGGTTCTTCAAATTCCAATTTAGCAAACGTCTCATTGAAGATTTTTGAGAAAATCATCAAATCCCCAGTTTTCAGTGGAATAGAATCAAATTTGGAAGGAAGCTTGCTTGAGAAGAACAGATTGTTGACTATGTTGGAAACCGTTGATGAATCTACAAGAATCAGGTACGCTATGATTGACCAATTTGAGTCCCCTGTTGATGATTCAGTCTCTCTGAACGTTAAGGTGAATCTTTTAAGGATTTTAAACCAGAACCTTTCAGCGTCAGCTGGTAAGCCGTGCGTTACTCATTTTCTACTTGGTTTTGATTCAAGAAACATGCACTCTACTAGGGATACAGAACCTGGTACAATCAACTCGGAAAGATCATTGTTAAATTCTCTGCTGAGTGTTTTAATTCAAACCATTGACGTCATTTTCATTTCTAAAGACATTGATTTTCTATCTATCAAGATTAGTTCCATGATTTTGAATATTTTATTCATCTTGTCTAAATCACCTTTAACTCATCACAGGATGCTAAGCTTTTTAAGAAACAATGATTCAGTTCCTGGTGGCAACTTTTTTATTTACTTGCTTAAAAAGTCTAACGTGGTGTACGCTGATAGAACTCTGTGGAACGGGAAAAGGTTTGAGGCGGATTTCCAGCTTTCTAACTCGTTTACATCCAAAGGCCAGAGCGCTTTTACCTTGATTGACTTCATTTCTTTCAGATCGTTGATTTTACAGTTGATATCTTTGGAGTTGCATGTCACTTCAGCCTCTGGTTTAATTACTGTGTCTGAAAATTATATTGATAATCTTTTCAATATCAACGATTACTTGTCGTCTGCACCAAAGATCCTAGAGTTTTTAGGTATGCTAGAATTCATGCCAAGAAATGCGATTGACAAGATAGATCAGCTCTTTTCTAGCTTTGACTATCAATATGTGTTGCAGAACATCAAATTGAAGACTGATTGGACAGCAGATCAGTCTGAAGAGTCTCCATTTGATTTGACAATTATTGACGAGCTGGTTGAACTGTTTGGTAAGGAGTCGCAGGCCCTGGGCTTGTTGAGTTTGTCCGAAAATGCGGAGAATATTGAATTGTTTGAAACAGAGAAGCAAAAGCTCAAGATGATCATGACCAACTCCATTACATTTGACGCTTTCAAGAATTCGTACTTGCAGTTTTTACATTCATGGGTGATTACTGTGCAGGTCATCATTTCTGATGGTAGGCTAGACCCTATGAAGAGAACCGGGTTCATATTGGAGGTGTTTCAGTATGTGGTTCCAAAGATCACTGACTATATTAACTATGATGTTTTGTGTGCGGAAGAGTTGATTTCCCTATGTGTGTCCTTGATTCACGTGTTTGAGCATGATAGAAAAGTGATGTTTGAAACGCAAAAGGAGCGTGTGAAGAGTGCTTCTTTGGACTCTGCTAGACTGTTTCCTTTGTTTTCAGCTTGTGTGGTTGGTATTGTGTCTACTCAGTCTACTCCATCGCTCAGATCTGATTTATATGTGCTGGCAAACAATTTCTTAAGACAAGCAATGATAAATAAATCTCTCATTACAGAATTGATGATATATGTTCGTTCTGTTGATCAGATTTTGTTGAACGTGATCTGCAATGACTCGCTGGTTGGTGATGGTCCTTGCAGAATAACGGCGCTGCTCTTGCTGGACAGCTTGTTGAAGGTGATGTCCCTATTACAAAGCTCCAATTCGGAGAGTAATTTCATGTTGGATCTGATTTGTAAGAACAACTATTTGCTGCAATTGGTGCAGAAATTGAAGTCCACAGACGAGATGTTCACGGTTTGTTTGGAGGGTGGCAAGCAGGGCGTTAATCTACACACCTTGCTGTATGAAATCACTGCGTTCAAAACATGCATGTACTTTTTGATTCGAATCTCCCAGGCCAGGTTTGGAGCGCAGCAGTTGTTCAACTGTGATGTGTTTAAGGTGATCAAGGAGTCAAGGTTTTTGAATGTGGATGCGGACTTGGGCTTTGAGCTCAGCTTGGAAGAATACGGAGCTGCCACAGATGCCGGTTCCCAGAGGTATATCAAGATGAAGATCTCATTGGACACCCCGCTGACTCTGCTTGATTCGGAGAGAGACGGCAAGAGTGTTTTGTCGGAGTCCATTTCATACTACGAGATCTTTGTGCCTG
Source organism: Ambrosiozyma maleeae (nom. inval.) (assembly GCA_003706635.2). Taxonomy (NCBI): domain Eukaryota; kingdom Fungi; phylum Ascomycota; class Pichiomycetes; order Pichiales; family Pichiaceae; genus Ambrosiozyma; species Ambrosiozyma maleeae (nom. inval.). Next base: position 34,997 of record PPLV02000022.1, on the reverse strand, counting down.
TTTTCCAGTTGATTAACACTGTTGTGATCTCTCTTGGGTCGCAGAATGAGGCGAGCTTGAAGCAGGCCAGTGAGTTGAAGAAGCACTTTGCCAACTTGGTCACTGCGGTGCTCAAGAGGCAGATCATCAATGAGGACAAGCTGAGCGGTGTGAAGGGGCCGTGCAGGGCTCCAGACGGTGTGGGAAGTGCCGGAGTGGCGGCGTACAAGGAGAAGCTGACGGGCTTACAGGAGTTGACCCACCTGTTGACGCTACTAGACACGCTTGTGTAGGGAGGTGTGCGGAGAGAGCGTGTAAGAGTGTATAGTTACTTGAATATATAGACCATCTCCTGGGACCTGGGAGGTGCTGTGCAAACAAGGAGTGTAAGAATGTAGTTAGTTGAATGTGGGGAGGGGATTTATGCCCGTGTATATGAGCCTGTCGACGTGTAGCGTTGGGCGGTGGGTGCTCTCTGCCGTCACTCCAAAACCACAACAAAAAGGCTGACGCGGTGAAATGGCGACGCACAAATTAAAGGCCAAAGGCCCACAGCCAAGTGCCAGCAGGAGGCCAGCAGGAGGCCAGCAGAAGGCCAGCAGGAGGCCAGCAGAAGACCAGCAGGGCGGTTACAAGATACAGGTGAGCAGACATGGCAAGCGTGAGCTCGTTGTACTGGAAAAGCACAGGCCTGTCGGCAAGTGGACGGCCCGTGCTGGAGAAGAAAGAGACGGAGATCGCCATCACCAACCACATTGGACTGTACCAGGACGACGTCAAGCTGCTGGAGTACCAGGACGGAAAGGTGTACTTGACAAATAAGAGACTCATCTATGTTGTGGGCAGCACCCACGAGAGGGCGCCGGCGCCGTGCATATCGCTCGACTTGCTGTACGTGAAGAGCATCGACGTGTACGGTGGCTTCCTCAAGTCAAGTCCCAAGATCATCCTCCGGCTCCAAGACACTGGCTCGGGCCCAGAGGCTGAACACAGCTCCAGCGCCCCCATAGAGCACGACGTCAACTGGATATGCCCCATTTGCTACTTTTCAAACGTGCTCAAGTCAAAACAGGTCCGGGCTTTCAAGGATGGCCACGCAACACTACCTGTTTGCCTAACCTGCGGGGTCAAGGCGACTCATGAACTGATTCAGAACAGCATCGAACAGCAGCACAAAGACGCACAGCAACCAGAATCTGAAGAGGTGGACTTTCTAGCTTACGACGGGTCTCAGTGCCCAAAATGTACCTTTATCAACCACCCATCGATGGTGCACTGTGAACTGTGTGGTTCACCACTCGTCGCCACGGGACTGCCCACAGAGTTGGCAAAATCAACTATGCAGCATCATCACAGGGATGAATTGGCACAGTCGGTGCTGCAGTTTAGATGTGAAAGCTATACGGGTTCTGTAGACCCCAATATAATCAAATTAAGCTTCAGAGAAGGTGGCTTCAAGGATTTCCAAGAAAAGATACTAGCCGCTCTTGAATCAGCTAAATGGGAGAAAGTGAAGGAAGAAAGTAGTGCCAATAAGGGTGCTCTTGTCCTAACCAAGGGCTCTTCGGGAGATTTCTCTACAGAGGATATCTCAAGGAAGTTTGAAGAAGCCAGAAAGGGTACTGCAGCAAACATGGTGCCTCAGAGTGTTGGTATCCATGGATTACAGGCCACCAGTAGCAAGCAAAGCTATGAAGACACTTTGCTTCTCAATGATTCCCTTCAGGATTTGGAAAACTTGATGGCAAAGGGTAAAGAATTGATCAAATTGGGTAAGACTTATCAAAACGTGTTGATGAACGCTAGTAGACGCTCATCGGTTGAGATAGATGAGAATATATCATTACTTCATAATTCCAGAAACTCGATTAAGATTTTGGATAATATTCTTACAAAGAACGAGTTTTCCAAGGCTTACTCAAATTCTAGTAAGCTTAGCAGTTTGAGTAGTTTAAGGAACAGTTCCAGGAAGAGGTCGTCCAAAAATAAAAGTGGCTATTCTGATCTATACATTGAAGAGTTAGCCAGGCAGCTATATGAATTTTTGATTGATGAAAACATTTTAGAAAAAAGTAATGGGATAATAACACTTTACGAGCTGTTCACGATTTACAATAGGGCTAGGGGAATCAATTTGATTACGCCAGCAGAATTGTTTGATTCGGTTTCTGCATTTCAAAAATTGAATTTAAACTTGACCTTGACGAAAATACAGATTAAAAACAGTGCGTCGACAGACGAACATCTATTTATTATAAGCAAAGAGATCCTCAACTCCTTTTCAATCTCTCAGAAGCTTCTGAACTTGGTTGATTCCCAACCTGGTTTGTCCGTCTTGGAAATTCAAAGCAACAGAGAATTCAACATCAACTTTGTGATTATACAGACTTTGCTAAACAATTTATTAGAAGATGGGTTTATTGTGATTGACCAGAGACTACAGGGTGAGTTTTACTATCCGAATAACATCAGCAAATTTGATTGGGATGCGGATAGAAATAAGACAGCAACGATAGACCCAACAGAAGCCAGCGATAACGTTTCAGTTCTACCTTACAAGTCAGATGATGCAGTTTATTCATTATTCAAGTCATCTGGTAACACTCCACTTATGAGCCATGAAAGACTCAAAGATTTTGAAAATTTAAGCTTTAATTGAAATTTATTGTCATATTAGATTTACTCCTTTCCAATAGTTTTATTAGATTCTTCATTTAGGATATGTATATAGAAAATTGCTCTGAGGTAGTACGCCCACTTATGGATACTATTGACACATTGACTCGACGTCTCTGTATAATAACAGTTGTTAATAGTCATGGGTGAAAAGCGGCACAGGCGCCTACATATTAACATGAATCGAGTTTGCGAATAGTTTGATATATGTATCAGTTTATATTTTTGCTGTGATAATTAGAGGGATCTGATGGCTTTGATGATGGGAACGGGTAAGACGACGCGGTATTTGTGGTTTTATTGGCAATTAAAGGCGCATCGGGAGATACAGGCGATGCTGAGGAGGGCTGGCCGGTAATCTTTGGTAACGCTTCAATCTGCTCAATGACAAAGTTCTTCTCCACTAAGAAAAGATCGTCATGCTTGCGATCTGTATTGAAATCGTTCAAGAAGACTAGCAACTTGTCCCTGTTCTTAATCAAGATATCATTTATTGACTTGGTCTTTCGTGGATTAGCAATGAAAACTTTGAACACGTCGAACGATTCCAGTTGTATATTTTTGGACTTATCTCCCAACAAGATCATTATCAACTTCAAGTTATGAGGTGAGCTTACATATGTGGTCATTAGCGAGTAGTTGGACTTGGATAGAATCAAGTGGGCTAGTAGTTTGATGGACTCTCTCTTTGTGACATAGTTGGACGAGTTGATCAGCCGGTTCATACTGTCTATGAACCTTGCCTTGTGTACGCCGAAGAAATCCGCCACTGCCCGCTTGTGGATGGTCAAAAGGTCATGGAGTATCAGAAAGGCATCGGTGGATACTTCGAACGAATCGCTCTGGCAGTAGTCGAAGTAGTTCCAGAACACGGGGTCAAACAAGAGAAACTGCGTGATCTGCTCGTACTTCAAGGCCTCCTTTAGCATTGTCGTTGTGCTCAAAGAGATATCCGGGTCCTGTGTTCCTTTCATGAGGCAGATCAATATTTTGGGCCTCTGGAGAAGGTAGTCCACTGTGGGCGATCTGTTTGATATCTTGCGCCTTAGCAGCGAGTTGAAGAGTAGGATCACCACCTTTCTCGAGTCAAAGTCTATGTTATTCAAGCTCTGTATTAGCAGGTATAGAGAGTCGGTGGCGTACACCTCGTGTGCTAGCTGTGCGATCTGGTCCGGCTGGGGCTCGTTGGCAACTGTGTCGTCGCCAACGAGCACCGTCCGGATGCTCACCAAGTACCGTGAGATGTCATCCTGCGCCTTCTTGCGGTCACTGGCAATGTCCAGCTTCGTCACCTGCTCGTTGATCAGCCTCACCAACTCGCTAGGCGTCTTGGGGTTTCTCTTGAACAAAAACGCCATCTTCCGGCTCCTTTCCAGCCCCCGCTTCTATTGCTCTACTCTGTTGCGTTCCGAAAGCCTCGGAGGGTATCTGTCTGTCTGTCTGTCTGTCTGTCTGTCTGTGTCAATCTCCTCGACACCTTCCTTACTGCTTCTTGCACGCCTCCGTCGCACTTTCTACTCCTTTCCTACTGCTTCTCACTCTCTCCACCACCTCTTCTTCTCCTCTTCGTCTCCTTCATTGCTTCTCCATGCACTTGACTCCCGTCTCCTCGTTAATGTGAAACAAAAACAAAAGCAAAAGCAAAAACAATTTTGCAAAAATAAAGGCGGAATTCCCTCCTTCCGGGATCGAACCGGAGACCCTGGGATTTCTTGAAGCAATTACAGTCCCATGCTCTTCCAACTGAGCTAAGCAGGGAATTTCATGTTGGAGAGGGGAACGATACGGGCTATGTGCGGTGTGGCAACGGCTAGTGGCAAGACAAGCAGTGACGTGGTGCATGAGTTGAAGGTGTCACCGGGAATGACAAGTTGTCAGGCTTGTGTCAGCAGCGAGTGTCGCATTCCTGCTCCTGCTCCTGCTCCTGCTCCTGCTCCTGCTCCTGCTCCTGTAGCGCACATGTTCTTTCGTTCATCTTGCTTTTGTCTAGAGCTTTAATTAATTATTTACTATTAATTTTTTGCGTTACTCCTGAAGAATAGATAATGTGCTGGAAATAATTGAAACACGGGAACATACGTATCACCGGGAAAGGACATCCAAAAAACAATGAACTCGTTCGTACACGAGACGATAGCAGTTAATAGCATGCGATAGCTTCTCAGGCCCTGTAGTCGAAATGCATGCTACGTAAGTAAACGAGAAACAACCGGGCCTGTTTAATGTCGACAGAAGCTTCAATTCCAGCCACGGGCCCATATATTAAGCCATATACTGATGATGCCTAGTGTCTACTGAAGTAAATTATCTCTAGTTGTTACAATGTTCATCTTAAAGTACGGAAATAAAATTGCTGAGATGTGAGGCATAGCATCTGAGAAATGTCGACATGAAACATGTCGACACCCAAAACACAGTGATAGTTGAAACATCTTGACATCTAGAAGTTAGCTACGAATATACACTATATAAGTAGCATCAAGATCCCACTTTACTACCTCAACTTACCTTACATATACATGTATATGATTACCCAATTAGTTATGTAAGCGTTTGCTATTCAATCCAATATGTAAGATTCTACTATTTTACTCTTACATTATTATGGATTCTTTTACAACTAGAATTAATTCACTTCAACATAAAAAATGCTAGATTAAATCAATTGAAGTAAACTACATAGGAAAGTTGGGAAATTTCAGCAAAGTTGGTAAGAGGATCTTGATATTTATCTTCTGCTCCTTTAGCTGTGGTAATATCTTTTTTGCCAGGTGCTACTTGATTCACATCTTTACACCAGATACCATTCTCTTGACGTCTCTTTACCTTGCAGTTTGCTTCATATCTCTCGACAGCATCAATATGAAGCAATATAACGCTATTGAGCACCCCATCAGAGATTCACTAGCAAATGGAAAGATTGCTAAAAATATATATTTATATAGTTGATTTTCATAAGATTTTGAAGAGAGGTATGAGAGATTATCTCTGATTATGATATTAAAGCCAGTGGTGTCAACTATGGTCTAATGTAAAACGAAATACAATAGTTAACGAATTAATAAGGAAAGTCCAAAATTAAATGACTTGTTGAAGTAAGATTAATTCTAGCGGTAACTGAGATGTGAAGCGAAGCATCTGAGACATGTTGACACCTGAAACATCATTATACCTAAAAAACGCCCTTCCACATTTAGTCCTACCACTATGGAAGGAATTTTTGTTGGCTATAGTCCAAATCATAAGGCATACCGGGTTTATATGCCTGATCTTAGGGGTATCGTGATTTCTAATAATGTTTGGTTTGAGCAGAGTCGTTATCCCGCAAAGACTACACCTATACACGTCTCCTCTCCACCTCCATCGGATTTAATGTTTGGATCTACCTCTGCCAAAGCAGTTTGCCTTCCCGTAATGAGCCTAAATAAATACAATTTTAATAAAATAAATACAAAATAGTCAAGTAAACTAAGTTATATAACAGTAGTTTATGATTAGGAAATTGAAAATGGGGGATTAAGTTCTATCTAAGGGACCTTTATGTCTCTTCTCATTCTAAAAAGATAACTAATTTGTGATTCTTTTGGTTTCACGCTTAGCTTATCATTTCAACACCGCACCAGAAGCTCAATATCATAATTAGAAGTACCGAGAATCTGTTGAAGTAAACAAACCAATTCTAGTACGTTCGTCAGACGGCGCCATCTGTGCCTCTTGATCTTTTCCACAATCTCACCAACCTCCTGGATGACTACTCCTGTTCCTGAAGGCACTGATTTTTCACGAACTGATAGTCCGCTGCTTACTGAGCCTTCTGAGTATCGAAGACTGCTGGGGAAACTAGAATATGCTTCAAACACTGCAAGACCGGAGCTGTCGTTTGCCGTCTCTTTACTGAGCAGATATATATAGAAGCCACATGTGTGTCATTTAGAGGTGGCCAAGAAAGTTCTCAGGTACATTTAAGGCACACTTAATTACTATATTCAGTATAAACGATCTATTTAAGTCAAATTGGATATTTAGATTCAGATTCAGACTAACGGGAAATCCACTAAAGGATATGTTTTCAAAATAGGAAATGGTGTCATTACATGGAAAACAAAGAAGCAGCCAACCGCTGCACCGTCATTCATAGAATCAGCGTGTATGGCACTGGCAAGCCCAACTAAAGAAGCGATATGGTTAAAACAGCTGCTAGTTCAAATTGGACTTACAAATTTGAAAAAGCCTACATTATTTGCTGACAATATAGAATGCATCGCATTAGCCGAACATCCAGCTCATCATGAAGGAACAAAACATATTGACATCAAGTAGCATTTCTTCAGATCCAATGTAGGAACAACTATTGACTTACAGCCTTTGTCTAATCACGAAAACAGATCAGATATGCCAACTAAGGCTCTTGGCAAGTTGAAGTTCGCAAAGTTTAGGGAGATGTTTGATATGTCGGTACAATATGATGCTAAACTTCTGGTGGGGTGTTGAGATGTGAAGCAACTGAGATATATTAACATCTGAAACATCTTTATAGTTGAGACCTTGACATTTAAAATATTATGAACACCTAGAAGTTAGCCACCAATATACACTATATTAGTAGAGATATTAGTAGCATCCTTATTCCACTTTATCAGCTTTCCTAACTTATCTAAATTCTCATATAATTAATTACTTTAATTAATTAATCCAGGATTTATATTATTACTACATTATTATAAACAATTTTACAACTCTAATTAATTTACTTCAACAGTAATAAAGTCCATGGTAAGGTAACAATAAAATAAATGCTGACTTAACTAACTATAGTAGGACATCATTATATGTATTAATGTTTAGGATTTTAACGCTACTTGTGTGATTTCGATGATGCCTAAATGTATTTTAATATGTCTTATTGTATATGACCCCGTGCATGTCATCAAAGTCAAATATCATCGTTATTTTCATACCCCTAGACAGTGTAAATTTTGTTGTAGTAAATTAATCCTAGCTGTAAAAGTGTCCATAATAATTTAGTGATAATAAAATAAATAGTGGATTAATTTATTAAAGTAATTATATATATATAAAGGTTTAGGTAAGTTAGGAAAGTTGGTAAGGTGGGATCTAAATGCTACTTATATGGTACATGTTGGTAGCTAGCCTCCAAATGCGTTCTTTCCAGAATGTTCCGAATGCTTGAATGCTTCGCTTCACATCTCAACATGTTCTACTTTGAATCTGCTAAAATGGCATTTGACGTCAATCTGTTTTGTTCTCTCATAATATGGCTAGGTGTTTGTCCAACACGAAATTAAATGTATTATCGGCAAATAGGATAGGCTTCGCATGTTTTGAGTTAGCTGATTCAACTTCTCTAACATTTACCCTGATTCTGTAAATCATGGCACAACTGTAGCTGAGAAGCAAATTTGAGAAAGGCAGAAGCTTATATTGGACAGCAGTGTTCAGATGTGAGGCAAAGCATCTGAAACATTTTGACATCTGAAAGATTATGGAAAGAAAAACATCTAGAAATTAGCTACTAATATGACTTATGTAAGTAGTATCAAAATCCCACAAGACTGCTTTCTCAACTTACCTAAACATTTATGTATATATATAATTACTTTAATTAATTAATTAATTAATCCCGTACTTATTTGACTATGACTTTATTGTAGACACTTTTACAGCTAGAACCAATTTACTTCAACAAGAAGTGCCATATTGTTAGCAAAAAACCAGGAAACTGTTGCGTGTAGATAGTTTGAGTGTTGCAGTTAAGAAAGTGAACTTCATCCTATAAATATCAGTTTGAATTAAGCCAAACTTCACAGAGTTAATGAATGTTTTTTTAACAAATTATTGAGCCAAAGTTCAGATTACAGTGGGGAGATCTTGGCTAAAATTTGATCAATTAGACAGGCCTTATGAACGGGAGTAGGTCCCGAGTTCTTGATGGCGAGCACCTACAGACATCCCATAGCAGATGACCTAGCTGGTGAATCGGCTAAGGTCCCAGGTACTATCATGCGCGGGGATCTTTAGTGATAGCCCCACCGAAAGCTTTCTAAGAGAGACGAAGGTGGGTGTGGCGGTGAACAAGTTGAGGGCGCACGAGGATACAGAGATCAGCACGCTGGTGAAGAAGATCATCAAGCAGTGGAAAGAACAGGTGTCGGTGGAGAAGAAGAAGGCCCAGCAGTTGGCGGAGCCAGCTTCAATAGAAATATGCATTGAGCAATCAACATTACTTTTATTAGCAGCAGCCTGAATAGAAAGTTTTGCGGTAATTCAAGCGCTGTAGCAATACCTATAATAACAAATATTGTAAAAAGAAATACTGAATTAATAGATACAAAGGTTTGCTTGATAGTGTGAAATCTTACATTTTGCTGATGTGGTTCAATAATTATCAAAGTACCGAAAAGACCATTGCATCAAATTTGTTCTCCTGGTCATAACAGTGTCCATAGTAAGATGAATACTGGACTAATTTTGTATTAGTGTGAATATATAATTATTTTAAATAAGTTGGGAAAGTATACTCCATATTGCTAGCCATACTCGAAAACTTCTTTTCTAGTTCCGGATGCTTTTTTTCCTAATTCTCTCTTTCGTTATGCTTTTCTTTTTCCTTCCAAACTGTTCCAGATATGTTTTGCTTCACATCTCAACAAATAGGACGGAACATAGACAAAAACCAAGCAAATTATAACAGAGAAACTACGACGCATCATAATTTGAAATTTCGTCCAGCACAGAGACATAGGTAATTGAAGAATATCTGAAAGTTTAAGAGCAACATTGTGACAATTTTCATCATAACTATTGAGGTTGGAAGGGCAAAGCATAATAGAAGACATACTCATACACATGAAGTCACACAATACACAAATAGAATTTGATTATATATACATTGTTTAATATGATTCATTTTGCTGTGCTATAGAAGTATCAATGAGATCCAACCTTACCAAATTTCACCTGCTTATCAAACCTTTGTATATGTGCAAAGTTTAACTTCAATTAGTTAATCCAAATTTATTTTATCACGATGACCTTATTATGGAGATTGCGACAACTAAAATCTGTTGAAGTAAATTAATCCTAGCTGTAAAAGTGCCCATAGTGTAGTGATAAAATAAACACTGGAATAATAAAAGTTATTATATATATAAAGGTTTAGGCTAGTTGGAAAAGTTGCTAAGGTGGGATCTTGATGCCACTACTTATATAGTACATATTGGTAGCTAGCTTCTAGATGTATTTTTTTCCAGAAGGTTTCCGATGCTTTATTTCACATCTCAGCAGAATTAACATTTGTGACTTCTTCTTAGACGACATTTCCAATTGACTCTCGGTTCTGATATCTGTGAATTTTAGGCAATAATGAAGCTAGATGCAATACTTATAATAGATTCCGAAGTACCTAAAAAGATTAAGTAAAGTAACATATATTTTAAAATTAATTTTAGTGTAATAACGACTATACGTACGTAACACTGGTAAGAAAAATACTGAACTAATTGATTGAAAAAGGTTTATTATTATGCAATTTGAAAAATGGTAGCAAGATGGATTTGAAAGCATATTGTTTGCTCAAATCGTTCTCCAACCGTAAATCCACAGTCTCAGTATGACCATTATGCTTCAGACGCTTATCTTCAATGTCATACTCCCTCAGATTTTAACACAGTACACAGAGGAAAGCCGCTTAGCGGTAACACACGCAACAGCAACTTAAAGGCATAGGATTGAAACACATATAGATAGCAACTTTAGAGGAAAAACGCTCATCTTTTCAAACAAAATATATAGCTGGAAAAATCCCATTATATCCATAGTTTTATGCCTTATAGTTTTGTAGTTTAGATTGCAACGGGACTAACTGCTTACTGAGCTGGAAGGACAAAACACAGCTGTACATTTTTAAGGTTAAACATTAACAAAAGTGGCACAACCAAAGAGATAAGACATTGAAGTATACCCTACCATTTTTTAAAAGAAATTTTAAATTGAATACCTTATTATGGCAGCCGGTGAAAGCAGAGCTGCTACAGTTTTTAAGCGGTTTCACCTCAATAGGCCTGTGCTAATCCTGATGACCTTGACGTGATTTTGAAAAGTGTCGTTATAAGGAATTAAAATTTGAAGGTCGGCATAATCTATGACATGGGAGCTGCTGAAGTAAATTAATCCTAGTTGTAAAAGCGTCCATAATAATGTAGTAATAATAAAACAACACTTGATTAAGTAAAGTAATTATATATATTTAAAGGTTTAGTTAGGTAAGTTAGGAAAGTTGGGGAAAGCTGGTAAGGTGGGATCTTGATGCTACTTAAATAGTAGTTCATATTGGTACCCAACTTCTAGACGTTTTCTTTTCAGGATGTTTCAGGTGCACAGACCGTTTTAGATGCTTCGTTTCACATCCCAGCAGAGCTTTGCATATGGTCCCACTCATAATCGGAAATGTGAATATATACATTTGTGCAATAAAGTGAGCTATCAAAATCTACTGTAGAAGAGAATACGTCCAAGTAAGTACCTTTGGCAACTTTCCTCTACTTTTATAAATATTTAGTTACCTTTATGTAGTTCAGTATTTTTTATTCCTTTATTTTTTATATACATATATATGTATAAAGGTTTGGTAAGTAGATGAAATTTTGTAAAGTTGTATCTTAATGATAATTTATACAGTACATCAAAATGGATCCTATTCAATAATGTATTTGATTCTGTGTATTATCTCGGCATGCGCAATATTATATATAGTTAGCTTTACATCACCCACAAGTCAGGCTTATGGCTATACATTTAAGATTTATGGTTCAATATGAGTATTTATTCTAGTACTCAGAGCTCTAACATGTACACATCGACATCGTTACAACTGTAATTATTTTTCCTCAAAAGATTTTTTTGTTATCTAAAAATGTTGAAGCAAGCAAATCTTATTTCTAACAAGGTACGCACATGTTAAAATACTAGTATTGAACATGAGATGAGGACTGAATGCACATATATAGACTTTATAGCCTGCTAACTGAACAAAAATACCTCTTTCTATTTCTTCACCATTTTTGATCGTCATAATACAAGCCTATAAAAAGCGACGCGTTTTCTTACATAAGTTGATTCTAGATCATTAGAAATCATCTACGCTTATATTGAAAAATAACTTATCATGAAGAAATTGTATAACTAGTATTGTTACATATTCCAGACCTTTGTAATGCCATCAATAGCGCCAATTGAGGATGCCACTGTTAGGATGTGAAGCAAAGCATCTGGAATTTTCTGGAAAAGAAAACATAAGATGTTAGCTCAAGATCCCACATTACCAACTTTCCCAACTTACCTAAACCTTTATATATATATAATTACTTTAATCAATTAATCTAGTATTTATTTTATTATCACTACTACATTATTATGGACACTATTACAGCTAGAATTAATTTACTTCAACAGTTTGTTTTTTTGTCTAGAAAAGAGTTTTTCACATACGTCGCTACTGTTGAGATATGAAAGTTCCCATAATATCTGACATATAGCCACATAGCTTTGAGGATCCAAATGAGCCATCAAAATCCACAATCGATTTAGAATTAACAACCCAGCTGGTCAACTTTCTTGAGCTCATCAAAACCCTTATATAGTTAATTAATCCAGTACATATTTTTATTAAGTTAGACATTGTTACGGCTAGGATTAGTTTACTTCAACATCAAGGTTCAGTTATAAGTGTTAGAACCCGCAACCCCCCAATGCAACATACAGAAAGTACTGCTTCCAGATGATTCAGATGATTTACGAAACCTCCAAAATTGCTAATACAATCTCTTTAAATTTTCTACTGAAATAATAAGTAAATTACTGATTTGAGAGTTTGAGTTTGAGATTTGATCTTATTCAGCTCCTTATTTATTTATAAAGTTCGTACTTTATCTGAATTGTGTTTACTGGAATTTTTTGGAAATCAATATAAACTATGTAATGATTATCATGAAGATCAACCGCCACCTTGACAATTTTCTTCAACTCATTTAAACTTTTATATATAATATTGCTATTGCCTTACAGTAAACGTTGTTACAACTGGGTGTTAAAGTGTGAAGCGAAGCATCTGAAACATTTTGACATCTGAAAGATTATGGAAAGAAAAGCCTCTAGAAGTTAGCTACTAATATATGACTTATGTAAGTATTATCAAGGTCCCACACTACTAATTTCTCAACTTACCTAAACATTTATATATATATATAATTACTTTAATTAATTAATTTAATATTTTATTATTAACTATACATTATTATAAATATTTTTACAGCTAGAATTAATTTACTTCAGTAAGAAGGAAGCATCAATTGATTGCTGCTTTTAAAAATGTACTAGCACAAACCATGAAGAAAATATCAATTCAAACTAAACGCAAAAGAGGATCATAGCCACCCTTGAAAATTGCATTTCAGGAGTTCAATTTGTCAGTCCTATTGTTTAAAGTGTCTATTAGGTAATAGTAATAAAATAGGTACTGGATTAATTAGTTAAAGTAATTGTATATATATATAAAGGTAAGTTGGGAAAGTTAGTAGTGTAGGATCTTGATACTACTTATATAGTTGTTCATATTGGTAGCTAACTTGTAGAAGTTTTTCTTTCCAGAATGTTGTTTCAAATGCTTTCTAAAAGGTGCTTTGCTTTACTTGAGATCTTAATAAAAGGCAGCTCAGCGTACGAATAAGCAAGGGCCATAAAAAATATTTTAAAGAATATTGATTGCTCAATATTTAGGTTTGCTACCAAATGGAATTCTCACTTATTCATTAAATGCGCTGGCCAACAACTACCTTATCTATTTTCATTCAATTCCGATGATATTTTCATGCTTACCAAAAAACAAATTGAAATTCTCTTTTCTTATTTCATTTGTGATCTGCAACATAAACCTTTTGAATCATCTTATTTTCTATAGTTCTGTAATAATAATTGTTTTTGGAATTATAGATTCTAAGCTTCATTCATTCAAAGATATTCTATGGCAAATTTAATAAATCTGAACTGGCTCTGATCATCTATTAATTTTGGATTAAAGTAGTTTTGGTTGCATCTAGTCCAGGACTATTGCCATCGCTGTGCAATTGATTACCTAACTTAATCGCCATCTTTGAATTGAGCTTCCCTCATATTAGTTGTAGGATACACAATTTGCTACGTCCTCTGGGGCTTCTTTGCCTAGCGGCACTGCTGCTGAAGTAAATTAATCCTAGTTGTAATTGTGTCCATAATAAAGTAATAAAATAAACACTGCATCAATTAATTATATAACAATTTAGGTAATTTGGCAAAATTGGTAAGTTGGGACCTTAATGCTACTTATATAGTTCATATTGTTAGCGAAGCTTTCTTTTCTAAGACTGTTCCAGATGCTTTTCTTCACATTTCAACACATTTCTGGTTGGGTAAATTTCTGGAATTGAACACCCTCTGTGAAGATGTGAAGTAAAATATATAGATTTTTGAATAATAAAGGCAATCGAGAAGTGCTTCCAATGTGCATTATATAAATAAAGTCAGGACCTAAATTCTTACTTGACTATTTATTTATTAATAGTATCTTAGTATGAACATTCTTACAACTAGGATTAATTTTTTTCAACAAACGCACGCAATCAGGGTTACCAGCAACTCATCTACTAGAGCTTGTTTATGCTTATATCTCGAAAACTTTATAGTTCCTTTCTAGCTTTCCAGCTATAGAGAGGGCTAATTTCTTATTATTGTAAACGTTTTTACCAGCTTTTGAGCGAAATTCAGGTTGTGATGTGAAGCAAAGCATCTGAAACAGTCTATGGACCTGAAACCTGGAAAAAAAACATCCAGAGGTTAGCTACCAATATGCACTAGATAAGTAGCATTAAGGTCCCATCTTACCAACTTTCACAAATTACCTAAACCATTACCTTAACTTTTATATATATATATACAAGAAAATTAAATTAATTTAATATTTTATTATTTACCAATACATTATTAAGATACTTTTACAACTAGAATTAATTTACTTCAACAATTTTAGTATAATTAGCGACAGGTAAAGTAGATGGGAATTTTGTAATAGTGGGGCCCTTTGGACTCCGGACAATTTTGCATTTTGATTTGCTACAGCAACGGAGGGCTAAAATCTGGTATCCACAATAGCAAATGATTCAGGCGTCGGATACTTTATGTGTTGTCCAGATGTGAAACAAAGCATCTAAAACGGTTCGTGCACACCTGAAACCTCTGGAAAGAAATGTGCCTAGAAGTTTGCTACCAATATGCACTATATAGGTAGCATCAAATCCCACCTTACCAACTTTCCCAACTTACCTACCTAAACCTTTATATATATATATATAATTACTTTAATTAAATAATCCAGTATTTATTTTATTATCACTATTACATTATTATAGCTAGATTAATTTACTTCCAGACAGTTCAGATAGATAGATATATAGTAACCTATGTTTGTTGTCTGAAACCCTAAAGGACTGGCTATAGTTATTCAATTAAATTTCATGTTGAATCTGACGCATCCATATTGACTTTTGCAGGAAACATTGAAAAAATTTACTAAGTTCTTTTAATAATTGTGCGAATCCAGTACATAGGTGGGACGAGATGGGATGATCCAGTTTATTTCTAAAAATATTTTGACTTTTCAAGCATCAAATCCTTTCCTTAGTTAGCGAAGATTAGTTTAGGCTTTTATTTGACCTCACTACCGATAGTCCTAATGTAACATATACTATAGTTAAGCGTTATTTATCCTTGCTTTGTTTCTAGCAGAGTAAAAGCTTTCGTGTAGTGATTGTTGAGATGTGAAGCAAAAACATCTGAAACATTCTGGAAAAAAGAACTTATAGAAGTAAGCAGCCAGTATGAACTATATAAGTAGCATAAAGGCTTCCCTCCTGTTTAAATAAATTAATCCTAGTTCTAAAAGTATCCATAATAATGTATTGGTAAATGATAAAATATTAAATTTTAATTAATTTACTTTTTATATATGCATATATAGATGTTTAGGTAAGTTGAGAAAATTAGTAAGGTAGGATCTTGATGCTACTTATGTAGCGTATGTTGGTAGCTAACTTCTATATATGTTCACAATGTCTTAAAGATCAACACCCCCCAAGTTACCATCTTTCGCAGCTTACCTTAACCTTTATTATATATAAGAATCTTTAATTAACTAATTCAACATTTTATTATTAACTATTACATTATTATGGATACTTTTACAACTAGGATTAATTTATTTAAACAATTATGTTTGCAGGCAATTAATAAGTAACTATTAATCTTCTAAATGGAATGCTTTGAGATTTCCAGTAGCATTCGGTTTGAAGAAGAGCACTACACTTCCGCCGAATATATTGCATCTATTTCACTACCATCTCCTTCTGATTATATTGCTGATCTACCTTTGCAAAGACATTCTACTTTCCTGCTATTGCTACTTCGTGCCATCTGCCGGTACACGTTCCGATATTTCTGTTGAAAGATCTGCCTAACATGTACTTCTCCCTCTTACGCCCTTGCCACTGCATGCTTTCTAAACTATTCCAGTTTTCCAGTTTTTAACTAGTGCACGTTACACTACATTCAATTGCCATCTGATACTTCGAATCTACATCTATCTAAAAAGATTTATAACATGAGCATGAGTTTGTGTTTGGCAATATTCCAGATACATTTAAGAGCTCTCCATGTTTTTTTACAATAATTCTTTGTCTGTTATTCCAGCAATGTAAAAAGATCCTCTGGAATGTCCTGAGGCAGATCCATTGTCAATACCAAAGAGTTAGGATGCATATGCATATGCTACCCACAGTGTTGAAGTAAATTAAGCCCAGCTGTGAAGGTGTCCATAATAATGTAATAGTGGTAAGAAAATAAATACTGGATTAATAAAAGTTATTATTATTATATATATAAAGGTTTAGGTAAGTTGGGAAAGTTGGTAAAGTGGGATCTGGATGCTACTTATATAGTACATATCGGTAGCTGGCCTCCAGATGCGTTCTTTCCAGTATGTTCTGAATGCTTCGCTTCACGTATATATGTACATATAGGATGACTTTATAAGTAGACGTAAACCTTTATAATTACGTTAACTTTGTTATTACATAAGCTTTTATAATCACATAAGATTTTATTATTAACTTTCTTATTATTATGGATCCGTTTACAACTAGATTTAACTTACTTCAACATAATCTACTGCACAAATGGTGTAGGCTTGTGAATGTGCAAGCCTAATATGAATTAACAAGTGATTTAACCATTGCCTCTGTAGTTGCACTTGCCAGTACTGTGATTCAGTAGATGACAGCGCAACTGTCAGCTGCTTCTTTCCCATGTAATGGCACCACTTCCAATTTTAAAAACATACCCTGTAGTGAATTTCCTTTCCTTCTTGTCTCCAGCCCAGTCATAATCTGAATATCCAGCCAGACTTAAACCATTTGATAGTTTGTAGTAAACAACAGTAGTCCAGCGTGCCTATAATAATATATCTAAGGACCTTCTTGGCGGCCTTTAAGTGACCGACGCGAGTGAATATGGGCTAGGGATAGCTTTGGGATCCGAGCGTCCAATATTTCAGACTCTGCCTTGGTGTTTTTAAAGCTCGTGAGATAAACAAGACCTAAGAAATCGTTCAGTGTCAAGCCATCTTCAAAGTAGATACGAAAATCTTTGAGCAATTCAAAAGCGGCATAAGGATCCATGGTCTGAACCTTCAATAACTTCCGATAAGAGCAAACATCCCAGGTGGATTCTGTTTGCTGTAGTCAGCTTGCAGAGCAGACAATAGGGTGATGCCATAAACATCAATATCATAATTGGATAAAACTTTTCGATCAACCGTGTTGATAAGGACAGTGTGCAACGAACGGTTGAGCTGCGCAACCATCACATTTCGTGCATCGTTTGGAGTATCTTCTGGAATCAACATTTCACCATCCAAAAAAATTTACGAAGATTACCAGCGTACAGTACAGCACCATACCACACCCAACTGCTCTTCTCCAAGCATGATAATTGTTCGGAGATGTTAACTTGCGATTAGGGTTGAAACCTGACGTGGTAGCAAAGGCTATAGTAACCTGTTCAAGTGAATTAAATCTATTAGTAAAAGGATCCACAATAATAAGAAAGTAAATAATAAAATCTTACTTAATTAATTGAGTAATCGTGTATATATGTAAGTGTTTCGGTAAGTTGAGGGAGTAAAGCGGGGTTCTGATGCTAGTTATATCGTGCAGTTCAGTGCACATTGGTCGCAAACTTCTACAAGCTTCATGACGTTTTAGGTATAAAAATGTTTCAGCTATTATCATATTTTACGTGTAAGGATGTTTTAGCTATCACCATATTCTAGATGCTTTGCTTTACATCTCAACACCAGCTTCTTGACTGCCAAAATGTTTCCGGTGTAACGATGTTCTATAACTTAAAGGTCGTGCAAATATCAATATATACGTAATCTAATTAGGAAAAGGCGGTGTAGCTTTTCAGCAGGAGCGCGAGACTGCAATAAGCAGCACAGCCTGGAAAAGAACACATCTTGGGGCCGCCTCGAGGCGGGTTTTAACTACAATTGTTTGGTGGACGGTTGGAATGAATAAGCACCGTGTGTAAATCACAGGTTGCTGTCACTAAATACTGTTTGCTATTAATGCAGATTAACTGGTTCTTAGGAAATCTGGCCAGGTCAGTTGATCTGTTCAGCACCTAACAGACTCTAGCTCTCATACCGTCAGTAACCAATACTGGCTTGCCGTCCTCATCTCGGTCTTGCCGCGTTTGCAAACAGCAGTATTATCGGTTGCGACTATGAAGAATTGCAGGGCTTGAAGGGCCTCCGGCAGCGTTACACCAAGCCCTTGTCCAGGATAGATGATTGGCCAGTTGTACCGAGTTACAACCTGAACCAGAGCAATTGCATCCGAGAAAGAGCAGATATTTGGCAATAACCAAAAATGGAAAAGGAGGTAGCTACCAAGAGCAGAAGACCATGCCATGGCTACATTAAGACGGCAAATGGGGCCACACTCTCTTAACCGTCTATAGGTAGGCACTTGCACCTGCATATGTGGTGTCAAGAGGGGCCTGTGGCTGTGCTGCTCACAAAGCCCACCGATCTTGGCTCATAAACCCAAGCGTAACCTATCTTTAAAAGAAAATGCCTGACATTTAGTTAACAGTGTTAACAGCTAAAGCACTCCACCCATCTTCTTCAATCAAGAAATGGCCGGATGGTCTAGTTGGTTATGGCATCTGCTTAACACGCAGAACGTCCCCAGTTCGATCCTGGGTTCAGTCATTTTCTTCATTATTTTTTTAAATTCATGATCACCATGAATAATAGTGGGACCTTCTAGGGGACTGGTGTGTGCATTCACGGGGGAAACACAATGAAGTTGACTAGTGATTGTAGCAGTTTTCGTTTTTTTGGTTGCTGTAACTAGTTTATGTCGTAAAGCGAGTATTGTATGTATCCTTCTGTGCAGTAGCGCCATGGACTGTTGGCGAGAGGTCATAACGGGTCTGACCCCTTAATGCGCTGGGCTTGAGTAATCCTCATCAACTGAAGAAGTGGCTGTGAGGTATCAAGAGAACACAGTCATAGTTTACGGATCGAGAAAACGTGCCACTACCGACAAATATGGGTGGTGTGTCCGAGTGGCCTGAACGAGCCATCGCTCCTCACACCGCACACGCTCAACAGCCAGCTCGCCTCGCACCGCACACTCTGAACAGCCCAATCCCTAGCTAGCCACACACTCAGACAAATACACCCAGACAGCTCTTCTAACACACCCAGCTATCCTTCAGAGAGGGTAAGAGACCCATAATTAAAGCAACAGGTTTCAGTCCCGCGGTCCACTTAACATCAGCACAGCTGTAATTTTGCAAGGGCCCTTGGTAGTTGGCTGGTGATAATAGTGCCTGGTGGAGCTGGGAGTCTTGGTAGTCGGGGTTGTGTCTATCAGAGTGCCTGCTGGGTTGGAAAATGCCACCAGTGCTGCAATAACTGCAAATTGTCTGCCATGGGCGTGGATCCTGGGTTGATACAGGTGTTATCGGGGCTTCCCACGGAGCTGAAACAGCTAATCTTTATAATGAGCATACAAGGCGTCCGGCTCGACAAACGGGAACTGCACAGGCCGATCTGTGATGGAGACTGCAGTCTCGTGAGTCTGATGGTGAAATCTGCAGCATGCACGAGGTTTTCAGTCCACTTGGACGGGTCGGAGACAGTTGCAATCAAGTTTAACACAATTCGGACAAGTCTGGCTGTACCACACAGCCACTTTCTAAACTCCCTGGCCAGCGATGGCCAAATTGATACTGTGGCAGAGATATTTCTAAAGATGCAGTTTGATGAACTGCTTATTCCCAACCTCGATGTTTTGGACAGGCCGTGTCTTGGTAACTTGATCGAAACGCTGTTGGCCTTTAACCCCAGAAGGTGCAGCGTCAATTTTCAATCACTAAATACATCTCAAAGGGAACTATCTAGACTTGCGTTTTCAAAAGACTTCACAAATATCCATTTGTTAGACGGCAATCTAATTGGACTTTTCACAAAGGGCCTGCAGATGAGACAATTCGGCAGTTTAAACACAGTCACTTTAACCTTGTACGATTTTTATGGAATGGAACACACACTCTGCGAACTACTTAGATCAATAGAGAAAACCAGCATTTCAGAGCTAGTGGTTAAATATTGTGGATCTGTCGGGTTCTTTTCTTCATATGAAGGGAAACGTGTTTTGCAGCAATTAAAAGAGACTATGAAGCACCGATTGATAAGGTTGGACATACGGTCTCTGAATGGACTAATCCACCATGAGGAGATCCTTGATTTGCTTGTGAACCACTTTGATGTGTACTATAAGGACATAGAACCAGTGAGTGTTTCGCAGTTCACAATCCCGTCAGATGACCCATTTCTTTTGACCAACCTTCATAAATTCAAGGTGTTAGACACTTTTGAGATCCAGAAATCCAATGGACTGGCACTTCCGATCGATGGATACACCATCAATTCCTATGAGGATGGTTTAGATGTCGGAATAACATCTGTGCCAGCGATAGCAAATTTGGAATATGTACCGGACGAATTGTGTTGGTTTTTTGTGAGTGATTCTATCAGGAATTTAACTGTAGGAGTCAGTTCCAGAAATTATGTGGCCGATTTTAGCAACCTCAAGAGGTTAACTCGCCTATCACTGATAGCGGCTAACCGATTTTGCTTTATTAATATCCTCACACTAGGCTCGATGCCACAGACAGTGACCCATTTGAACTTGACCAGTTTGAGGCTCACCTATAATCAGGGTTTGCTATTTGGTGAGATTGGTAACGAGTCTGCTGCGATCCGCCGCCTTGTCAGCGGAAACCCATTTAGAAGATCGAATTTAGAGGCGGTTTATCCCGTCACAGGAGATGGGCCAACTATGAAAAACTACCGGTTTAGGCCACCAAAGTACTTGAAGAGTCTGAGGACCCGAATCTGCAATTTGACGTTGCTGGAACTTGAAGAGTGTGTACAGCTGTGGGAGCTTGGCTTGGAAGTAAGCTTTCACGGGGGCCCCCACACACATTACACACTGGATGGTGTACCCAGCACTGTTAAACGGATTGACCTGTACCCCAGCGAGATGGTGAGGCGTCGGTACTGCGACGAACTGTGTAGGATTACGATTCCATCTGCGTTCAAGACGCTGGACGTCACGGTTCATACGAACCACTCGTTGCTGATTTTGACGAGCGACGGCGCCGACTGCGAGCGGTGGAACCTGTGGCCCGAGTGGTACGGCCGTGAGGTGTACGGACACACTGTCCTGCTCTTTGACCCGCTGTCCACCAAGCTGAGAATATGTGCTAAGGAGACAAGCCCACACACGTTTCTCGTGTGCAGAGAGAGTTACGACGTGGACACATGCTACATGGACTCCGAGAACGACATCAGATGGAAGTTCAAGCCCATTGGCAGCCGGAATGGCTATCTTCTGTACGAAGACGGAGGCCTCTCTGTCTAGTCGGCGGCCATGTCACGTGATCTGCTGCACGTGACCCGGGCGTGTCACATGCCAATCCACGGCTTTACCCCACGCGGAGTTAATAGGAGGCTTTAAATAGGTGGAAAAGGAGTTGTATAAATAGCAAAGGATTGCTGGGATTGCTGGGATGGGAGAAAGCAGAGGAAATGGGGAGAAAACAGAGTGGACATGTAGGGTAGACATAGATAGAGTGTATAAGGAGCGTAAGGAGATATATTTGTTAGTGCGCAAGACAAGATGAGCAGCAGTAGCGGTAGCGGTAGCGGAGTGGGGTATGCCATCTACGGCAGAGTGTTCAACATTGAGATCAAGGTTCCAGAGAAACTGAACTCGCTAACAATCCCACAGTTCATGGAGATTGCCAGGTACCTGGAGATGGCGGACAAGAACGAAGAGACGGTTGTGACGCTGATCAGCTCGACAGGCGACGAGTTCTTTAGCACGGGCGCAAACATCAAATACGTGTCTAACTTGACCAACCTGGAGAGACAGCAAGTGGAGGCGGGGGACACGGATTCGTCCAAGTTCTACTTTGATAAGGTGACAGGCAACAACCTATACTTGTCGTCGCTGCTGATCAGACACAAGAAGTTGCTAGCGTGTGCATTGAACGGCCCTGCTATTGGGTTATCGGCATCTCTGGTTTTGATGTGCGATTTGGTGTACGCTGTCGAAAACAGTAACACCTTCTTAAGCTTCCCGTTTGTAAACATAGACTTGATCAACGAAGGCGGCGTCAGTACCACTCTAATAAATAGAATGGGTCTGAGCAAAGCCATCGAGGTGCTATGCTTGAACAAGAAATTGGAATTACAAGACATGTACCGCTTAGGTTTGGTGAACAAGCTGTTTCACGTGGATGCGGGCTACAGGCAGTTCAACCAACTGACTGTCGACTACTTGAACAAGGGCCTAGAAGGATTGAGTAAGGATTCCATCTTTGAAAATAAAAGGCTTGTGAGATGCGGTTATGACAAGTCATTGAAAAGTGAGCTGCTCGATGAGTCCATGAATGGATTGATAAGATGGGTTGAGCATAAGCCCCAAAACGCGTTTAGAGACATAATGTCCGGTAAGAGAAAGCATAAACTATAACTGTGTAGCCAGCAAAACTGCCAGAGTATTTATTTTTGCCAAAAAACCCACAAAAAAGCTCAAAAATATATCCATACATACATACCTCTATATACTACATAACACAAAATTGATCACTTGGTATACTGACTCAAAACTTGGACGTTGACGTTTTCGTCCCAGTCAGCCTCGTAATCATGACTCTCCTCGTCACTGTTATCAACAATTGTCTTTAACGTTGGGCCTGCATCGTTACCATTTGCGTCAGCACCCACACCAGAGATGTTGATTTGCTCAAACTTGATTCTCTTGGTCACGTTCCAACCGACAAATATTGCACATGCCATCAATATAACAGCCATAACACCAGATCTAGTCAATTGCCAGCGGAAGTATTCAATGTCTGATTTCAAACCTGACATCAACTCACTGATGATTCTGTTGTTCATATCGTGATTTCTCAAGCTCAAGTTCTTCTGGTGTAGATTATTTTCATGCTTGAATTGGTTCAATTCCATCTTGATGGAGTTATCATTTAGCTGAATCTTTGAAGAGGTCTCATCTTGTAGCGCGTTAAAGAGTCTCTTTAGTATGATTGATTGGTTAACCTGATTCATCAACCCAATTTCCCTGGAATTTTTGATTTCGATTAGAAGCTCATTATGCGCCGCTTGGAAGAGATACATTTCGTTCTCTAGCTCAAAGTCTTTAGAGTACTGGGAATTCAATTTTTGGAGCCTCTTTAATAGATTCGACTTGACAAGTTCTAGGATTATCTCCGACTGTTGTGGGTTGAACCCCGATTGCTTTAGGTCATTATACACCCTATTTGTATCCAGAAAAGTTTCCAATCTGACTTCTTCTGCACCGTCGTCCAGAGAGGAGGACGTGGACGTGGACGAGGAGGAAGCAGCTGGCATCCCCTCTAGATTTCGAACGTCACCCATGTCTGTTTTCTGGTCCACGTTGGAGCTTGGTGTCTCGTTGCTGGGGTGCAGCGTGTCTGAGGAGTTGAACTTCAGGCTTGCGTCATTTTCGTCCTCATTGATCTCGTTTATCATATCCACAATGTTTGGGCCCGTACTCCTGTTGATGTATGTTGGAGGGCAGCTCGCTGCCGAGGATGGCTGTGTTTGCTTGCTCTTGTCTGTGCTGTTTTCGGTTCCGGGCTTCTCTTCGTTGAACAGCGACTTGTTGTAGAAGTAGTATGGCTGCTGGCGCCCATGGGACACCGACAGCCGCCTTGTGTTCACGTGTGCCACAGAGCACCACCGCCGGCCTGTCTGTGCTGTCCAGCGCAGCCCGTCAACCAGCACGACTCCCATGTCCCGCAATCTCTCGTGCACTCACCACACTAGCCTGCAGCACTACTCAACACTGCTCTGTTTTCTTGCGGTGTGTCCAGCCTGTGATCGCCAGCTTGTGTAGACCTGTGCCTTTCTAGCTCTAGCTCTAGCCGTAGCCTGAGCCCCCAGCCTCTGCTCTTAGCCTTTAGTCCTTGGCCCTTGGCCTGTGCCCTCTGGCCTTTGCAAGTGTCTCTGTGGCGGTGCATGGGTGTTGGTGAAGCGAGGATTTTTCTCAGCCAGAGGCCATAGAGGTGGCTACAGAAGAGTGTGCTGGTGAAGAAGAGGGTGACGAGCAGGTGGAAGAGTGATGGAGAGAGGCGTGGAAAGTACGGAGAGCTTTGAGAGCAGCACAGTATGTCGGATCCAAACAAGCCAAGAGCAGAAATGTCCGAGAAGGAGCTGCACGACGCGGAGGAGCACGAGATGAACAACGGCCCGCTGAGACTGCTGCAGCAGTCTCTGGCTGGCGGACCGTCAGGCAGCCACGCGTCGCTGCTCATCTCGCTCAGAAACAACCATAAACTCATAGGCAAGCTCAAGGCGTTCGACAGACACTGCAACATGATCTTGGAAAACGTGAAGGAGTTCTGGTACGAAAAGGACCCGGCCGCCAGTTCGGCCAAGACGCCTGCGCAGAAGATCCTCAGAGAGAGGTTTGTGTCCAAGATGTTCCTAAGAGGCGACTCGGTCATTGTCGTTCTCAGACACGACGCCTAGCGTGTGCTCCGTGTGCTGGTGCCATATTCCATCGTGTCCATCATCGTGTCCATCGTGTCCATCGTGTGCTCAGAGAGAGATTTGTGTTCAGGATGTTCCTAAGAGGCGACTCGGCCATTGTCATCCTTAGACACGACGCCTAGCGCGTGCTCCGCGTGCTGGTATCCACCATGTCCACCATGTCCACCATGTCCACCATGTCCATGATGCCCACCAAGCCCATCGTGTCCTTCCGCCCCCCTCCCTGCTGTATATTACAATATTAATAATTCAACCATATAAAATTGTGCACCAGACACGACCAATGGTGCATTTTTCACTATTTTTCATTTCTAATAGAAAGACTCCCTAGACTTGCTAGACTCTCTGGAGTACTGTATTTAACCCAGTAGAGACGTAACCGGATGCAGGCGGCACGGGCTGAATAGAGTGCACTGAACTATAGCATTTCTAGCGTTTCTAGCCTGCTCTACCCTCTAATATTCTCTCCTCTCCTAGCCTCTCCTGACGTCTCCACACGCAGCTGAAGATGAGCGTACGAATCATGCACCGCTTCTCACGGCCGAGCTCTCTGCTGGGGTCTCTGCTACGAACAACTCCACCAAGATACCGGCTGAAACCTACAAGCTACATGCATCAACGCGGCCGTGGTGTGGCTTCACAACCAGTGGAAACCACACCAAACTCTCTAGACTATAAAGGATATCTGCACTACCCCCTCGACAAGACAAACAACCCAATAGACCAACTCTCGGACCATGAACTTGCAGAAAGAATGGCCAGAATCCCCCTGGCCAACTACAGAAATTTCATCATCGTGGCACACATTGACCACGGCAAATCCACTCTGTCTGACAGACTGCTTGAACTCACAGGTTCCATAAAGCCGGGAGATGCAAATAAACAGATATTGGATAAACTGGATGTCGAAAAGGAACGTGGAATTACCGTCAAGGCTCAGACAGTGTCCATGATTTACCATTACAAAGGCCAGGACTACCTGTTCCACCTAGTGGATTCTCCGGGCCACGTGGATTTCAGATTGGAAGTGTCAAGATCATATGCCTCCTGCCAGGGAGCCCTACTACTGGTTGACGCATCAGAAGGCGTCAAAGCTCAAACTGTTGCAAACTTCTACCTTGCCTACTCCATGGACTTGAAACTGATTCCGGTAATCAATAAAATCGATCTTGATACAGCAGATATAGATAAAGCAGAGGACCAGATAATTAACACCTTTGAATTACCAAAGAATGATATCATCCATGTGAGTGCCAAAACCGGCTTGAACGTGGAATACCTCCTTCCTAAGATCATTGAAACCATTCCTCCGCCATTGCACTGCAGGCCAGACAAACCATTCAGAGCACAGATTGTCGATTCTTGGTACGATCCGTATGTGGGTGTCATCATGCTCATCAACGTGGTTGATGGTAGCGTTAAAAAGGGTATGAAGATTGAATCCTATAAGACCAAAGAGAAGTACGAGGTTAAGGAGGTTGGTGTCATGTATCCGGATAGAAAGCCATTGCCTAAGCTGGTGGCTGGCCAGGTGGCATACATTATCCCTGGATTTAAAGACCCTAACGACGCTTATGTTGGTGATACGCTGTACAGTGCCGGACAGAGTCTGGAACCTTTAGCAGGCTTTGAAGAGCCCAAACCCATGGTGTTTGTTGGTGCTTTCCCTGCCGATGGAACAGATTTCAAGAAAATGGAGGAAAGCTTACAGCATTTGTTTTTGAATGATAGATCTGTGACCTTCCAGAGAACAACATCAAATGCATTGGGCCAGGGTTGGAGATTGGGATTTTTGGGGTCTCTTCATGCCTCGATCTTTAAAGAGAGATTAGAGAAAGAGCACGGCAAGAACTTGATTATTACAGCTCCAACAGTTCCTTACAAGGTTCATTTTAAGGACGGGTCCGATGTCTATGTGTCAAACCCGGACGATTTCCCTGACCCAGTGGCTAAGTCCAACATTTCTTACTTTAGTGAGCCTTTTGTGGAGGCATTGATGACGTTTCCTAAGGAGTACACCGGGGCGGTGATGAAGATCTGCGAGAACAACAGAGGAATACAGACAGAGTTGACGTATCTGACGAACGGGCAAACTCTAATGAAATACCACATTCCAACTGCCCACCTGATTGATGATTTCTTTGGTAAGTTGAAGAGTGCCACCAAAGGTTATGCGTCATTAGATTATGACGATGCTGGTTATAGGCCGTCTGACATTTTGAAGCTGGAGTTATTGGTGAATGGTAGGAACATTGATGCGTTGGCCACCATCATGCACAGATCCCAGATAACCAAGAATGCAAGAGAGTTCACAAAGAGGTTGAAGGAGTTTCTGAGGATTCAGCAATTTGAAGTTGTCATCCAAGCCAAAGCCGATAACAAGATCATTTCTAGAGAGACTATCAAAGCCAGAAGGAAAGATGTCTTGGCTAAATTGCATGCCTCTGACGTGTCTAGAAGAAAGAAGTTGCTGGTCAAGCAGAAGGAAGGTAAAAAATACATGAAGTCTATTGGTAACGTCAACATCTCTAACGATGCCTATCAATCCTTCTTAAGAAGAGAATAGTGGTATCAGTTTGAACCACTGCTTTCTTTTCTGTTTTCCTTTCCTTTCACTGTATATAATATCTAATGTACATAGCTGAATATAGCCTAGTGGATATTCCATTTTACAAGTTGATGTCCCAGCGGGACAGTAATCATCTAAAAAACACGTTAGATACGCCTATAAATACACTGGATAGAAAACAAAATGAAGTGAAGGAAATCAGCCTGCAACAAAGGAGCTAGGCTCTTTGGTAGACCCCTTAAGGAGCAGCTTCAGTTCTCCATACAGATGTTGATGAACTCTTCTTCGTTGATCTCGCCGTCGTCGTCCAAGTCGAACTCGTCAATCATGGCTCTCAGTTCGTCATCGGTGAGCGACTCTCCGAGTTCCTTAGCCACCCTTCTTAGATTCTTGAGGCTGATCTTGCCCGTTCTGTCGTCGTCAAACAGCTTGAACGCACGCTTGATCTCCTCCAGAGGGTCACGTTCAACCACTTTCTGGCCAACGTACCTGAAGAAGTCGTCGTAGGAAATGAGCAGCTTTCTGCCGTGGCCGCCGCCACTGCTGGCCGTGTCGCCGGCGTCAAACTCCTCAATCACGTTCAGCACTTCACTCTTAGTCATGTCGAACCCCAGCGCCCGGAGCGCCACCTTGAACTCGTGGTAGTCCAAAAACCCGTCGTTGTTCATGTCAAACAGCGTGAACTGCCATGTCAGTGCCCTCAGTCCCTCAGTGTTAGTATTCTTCCTTCTGCCTGCCCTGGACCTCTCCCGCCTCCTACTTACAGCCTCCCGGATCTCCTGCTTCTGCTCATTCAGCAGCTCTAATTTCATCTGCCTTTTCTGGCTCATCATGTCCACCACGCTCCAGCTGTGCTTCTACACGTTCCGTACGCTTCGCCACGCTGCCTGCTCTCTTCTATCCTCCTATCCCCTCCCGCCTCCCTCCCCACCGCCTCTCTGCTCTTCCATCTCTCCCTCTTGGCCTTAAAACGCGTCCCTTTTCCTTCAACTTTTCGAGTCCCTTTGAGCCACGTGACTTGAGAGGCATAAAACGGGCAAGAGCAGGGAGACTGGGAGTTGAAGTGGGAGGAGGTGGGCTGAGTGTAGAGATAGAGAAAGCAGAGCCTAGGTGTGCACCACAGAGAGGCAATAGGATGTGGTGTGTTGGTGAGCGTGTCCGGCTTCGAAAGGACGGGGCGGCGGGCACTGTGCGGTTTGTAGGACACACTGAGTTTGGGACAGGCGAGTGGGTGGGAGTGGAGCTGGATGCGGCAGGAGGCAAGAATGACGGGTCTATCAGTGGCAGGGTGTACTTTGAGTGCGAGAAGACGGATGCAGAGTACGGTATCTTTGTGCGGCCTACGATGATTGAGGCGGACTCGGGACACGGCAAACACGGAGCTGGAGAGGAGGCAGCCAGGCTGCAGGTGATTGTGGCCAGATTGGACCACAAGGTGCTGAGGTTGAAGGATGAGATCGCAGGGCTCAAAGACAGCCTAGCTGCCAGAGGAACGGAGACCGGCAGGCTGGAGGATTTGGTGAGGGCTCTGCAGCAGAGCTTGGAGGTTGAAGTCGTGGATAAGAACTTTGCAAGAGAAGAGAGCGATTCACTCAAACACCAGCTCCACGATCTCGAAACCAAGTACACAAAACTACATGACGAGTACAGCCTGCTACGGGAAGAGCTGACACTCATGAACGAAATACGCAGCGAAACTGCTGCACCCGACACGCCTGCTTTGGCAGCAAGCGACCGAAACACTAAGCTCGAAATGGCACTAATGAAGCTGAAAAGTGATAGCCATGAAACGCAAACAGGCCTTCAGCGCAAGATTGACGTCTTGGAGAAGAAGATACAGCCTCTGGCACAATTTGAATCTGATTTTAAAGAGTACGAGGCAAAAATTGACCACCTATCTGAAGCGAACCGCCTGCTAAAAGAAAGATTGGATTCTTTGATGGATTCCGAAAGCATGATTGATGATCTGACATTAAAGAATAACGAACTGATACACACAATACAGGAATTAAACATTAAAATAGAAGAGTATGAACAGTTGGAATCCGTGGAGCTTGACTTGGAGAAAAACCGATTAGAGCTTGAAAAATCCAGGAACACGCAGATTCGTGATCTGAGAATTGAACTGGACGAGTCTAAAATGACAATTGAATCCCTGAGAGTGAAAAACAAGAATCTAGAGTACCTGCAATCGCAATCTCAGTTGGATTACTTTGCTGATAAAAACAGTGGAATTGTTCAAGTTTCAGATCACCGTCTTCTAGAATTAGAAGTGTCGAAACTGAAAGCCGAAAATTCCAAATTGCTAAGTTTGAAATCCAAATTGGAACTAAAAGTGATAATAAACAAATCCTATGAAGAAGCTGTAGAGGATTTTACAGATTTCATTTTAAGCTATAGGTATGAAACTAACGCTGATTTGGACTCTCACTTCCTAATTTTCAAATTTTATCATATTTGCTTGAATTTTTCGGCTTATTTTGATCTGCTCAAACGAAATCAAATACCAAATCGGGTCACAAACTCTGAAGACTATATTTCATTGTCTCATTCCTTGGATTCATTTCTTTTTCTTGAAAACATATCATCAAGGTTGATGTACCTGATACAAATCTCAAAGTTTACTGACTTACCAATTGATGTCATAGAGAAGTTGGATGAACAGTTATCAAATTATGAATACCGGTTCTTGGAGTCTACCTTTAATGATGTCCACTTAGAACTATTCAAGTCCTCAATTCCAAGTTTAGATCTCCGGGAAACTGCCGTGCTGACATTTCTTGATATTGTCAGCATGTTGAAATATTCCTTAATACTTGTAAAATTAATGGAGTCAGGGATTATGTTGCTGGAGGATACCGCTGCTCGTGAATCCAAAATTTCCGAGATGTTGAATCATTTTAAGATTTTAGAAAAATCAATAAAAAACCAAATAGAGAAAATGGAAAATGTCATTTCCCACTTGCTCAGTTTAAGAGATACTCATAAAGGTTTGAAAAACCCGCTTGCTAGTGACGAGCTTTTCTCAGAGACTGAAAGTTTTGTTCAAAGTCTTAAAGACTTGGATTATGCGATAGGGTACTCAGATATCGAACAGCCTGAGATCATCTCCCTACCTAAACTTAAGATCAAGGATTATGATTTTAAGGTCGAAGGTGTCTTGTTGAAACAACCTGAGACATTTAAAGATACAGAAATCGGAAATATTTTCAAAACTGAGATAACTAAACCAGCTAACCTAGCTAGCGATGCTATAAATCTGAATAGTGTGGCAATGCGGAATACAATTGAAGAGCTTAACCTGAAAATATCTATATTATCCAACAAGCTACAAGACTTGCAAAGCGTGGAATCTGAAATCCTTGATTTGAGGACACACCTGGATAATAAAGAGATGGGATTTGAAGCATTGAATCGTGATTTGCAAATATCAGAGGGACTCAAAAATTCACTTGAAATTGAGGTGTCCGAGTTGAAAGCGAAACTGAATAATTACGGAATCGCCCAAGACTGTGATATGGACGAATTGGAATTTTACGATAAACTTAAACTAATGAAAAAAATAACGGACTTACAGCACCTGGTTAAAAAATTAACAGATATAAACAGAAACAACTTTTCTCTTGCGGTATCTCAAGACCTGTCTTGGCTAAGAAATAATGATAGCTTTACTCCAGTGACGAATAATAACAAATCGCATAACATGGATAGGCATTATCAGCGACTGGACGAGCTTCTCGATTTAAATTTGAAATTGAATCTGGCTGAGAATCGTGATACCCCCTGCCTGGGCTACGTGCCTGAGCTAGAAGCTCTCTTGTTCCGCTACAGACAGAGATTCATTCACACTAAGCATGATTCACCACTGGTCCCTAATAACCTGTAAAGATTACTACAGCTTTAAGTGACACAAACACATTAATAAATTAATTTTATATATCAAAGATATCATATCATACAAGAGCACAAAACGTAAAACTATCGAACAGCAAAACATAGAAAGAATTGTTAGCAAAAAGAAAACGGATAAGAACATATTTAGGAAAAGGTGAAAGAAGGTAAAAAAACGTGAAGCTATAAAATCATATCAGTAAAAAAATCAATCAACTAGAAAATCCTTCAATTTGAAATCAAATGTAGATGTTTCAGAAGACAAGCTAAGAAACCAAGAAATTTTGGACTCCAATTAGGAATTATGGCTATAATTAAGCAAACATCACTAGCATACCGACCAAAACGGCGGTGAATCTGCCGAATGGTAGGCCAGCCTTGTTGGCTCCAGCTTCGAAAGAAGACAACTCAGCTCCAGTGAAACCTCCAATAGAGGATAATGATGATTTAATCAAAGTGGTTGCGACTGGAGTACCTGTTGTGGTAGAAGAACCCGTCAATGCTTGAGTTTCACCAGATTCCACGGTGGTGGTGGATGTCAAAGTAGCTAGAACTGTAGATGTAGAAGACAATGATTGGCCAGGAATTGTCACTGCTGGAGCACTAGACTCTCCAGAATTGGCGGTACTGGCAGCATTTTGTGGTGCACCCAAGCCTGATGTTGTCTGGCTAACAGAACCAGTAGATGAAGTGGCCTTCTTGACAGCGCCTGTGGCAGATGTAGATTCAACAGAGCTTTCCACGAAAGCACTGTTTGCTTTAGCACTGGTTTCTTTAGGAGCTGGGGAGCTGAAGGTCGAAGTCTCACGAGCAGCCAAGGAAGATGAAGATGTTGTACCCTTACCAGTTTGTGGAGCCAAAGGTGTCGATGATGGCGAACTCTCACCAGTGTGGGCAGCCAAAGTGGATGAAGATGATGGTGTACCCTTACCAGTTTGTGGAGCCGAAGG
This sequence comes from Ambrosiozyma maleeae (nom. inval.), assembly GCA_003706635.2. NCBI lineage: Eukaryota > Fungi > Ascomycota > Pichiomycetes > Pichiales > Pichiaceae > Ambrosiozyma > Ambrosiozyma maleeae (nom. inval.). Next base: position 2,650 of record PPLV02000022.1, on the reverse strand, counting down.
TGTCGATGATGGCGAACTCTCACCAGTGTGAGCAGCCAAAGTGGATGAAGATGATGGTGTACCGTTACCAGTTTGTGGAGCCAAAGGTGTCGATGATGACGAACTCTCACCAGTGTGGGCAGCCAAAGTGGATGAAGATGATGGTGTACCGTTACCAGTTTGTGGAGCCGAAGGTGTCGATGATGGCGAACTCTCACCAGTGTGGGCAGCCAAAGTAGATGAAGATGATGGTGTACCGTTACCAGTTTGTGGAGCCAAAGGTGTCGATGATGACGAACTTTCACCAGCGTTGGAAGATGGTAATAATGAAGGAGTAGATTCAGTAGACAATGAACTAAATGGCTGCAATGGCACGCTACTTGATGATGAGTTTGAGTAAAATGGTCTCAACGAGGAAATCATACTAGAGCTGATTTCACTCGACAATGGTGTCTCAGTGCCAGACTTCACTGGAGAAGATGGAGCTTCGCTGGACTTCACTAAAGATGATGCTGCTGAGCTGGAGATCACTGGCGAGGAGTGTGCTGATGATGATGGAGCTTCGCTCGACTTCACTGGCGAAGAGTGGAGTGGGCTCGATGAAGACTCAATAAACGATCCTGTTGTCACACTACTGTATGCACTAGACTTGACTGGAGAGGACTCAACTGGGCTAGACTTCACTGGAGAAGACTCAGCTGGGCTGGACTTGACTGGAGAAGACTCAACTGGGCTGGACGTGACTGGTGAAGATTGAGCTGGGCTGGATTTCACTGGAGAGGACTCAGCTGGGCTGGACTTGACTGGTGAAGATTGAGCTGGGCTGGATTTCACTGGAGAGGACTCAGCTGGGCTAGACTTGACTGGTGAAGATTGAGCTGGGCTGGACTTCACTGGAGAAGATTGAGCTGGGCTGGACTTGACTGGTGAAGATTGAGCTGGGCTGGACTTGACTGGAGAGGACTCAGCTGGGCTGGACTTCACAGGAGAAGATTGAGCTGGGCTAGACTTCACTGGTGAAGATTGAGCTGGGCTGGACTTGACTGGTGAAGATTGAGCTGGGCTGGACTTCACTGGAGAAGATTGAGCTGGGCTCGACTTGACTGGTGAAGATTGAGCTGGGCTGGACTTCACTGGAGAAGACTCAGCTGGGCTGGACTTCACAGGAGAAGATTGAGCTGGGCTGGACTTCACTGGAGAGGACTCAGCTGGGCTGGACTTCACAGGAGAAGATTGAGCTGGGCTAGACTTCACTGGTGAAGATTGAGCTGGGCTGGACTTGACTGGTGAAGATTGAGCTGGGCTAGACTTGACTGGTGAAGATTGAGCTGGGCTGGACTTCACTGGAGAGGACTCAGCTGGGCTGGACTTGACTGGAGAAGATTGAGCTGGGCTGGACTTCACTGGAGAAGACTTCACTGGAGAGGACTCAGCTGGGCTGGACTTGACTGGGGAAGATTGAGCTGGGCTGGACTTCACTGGGGAAGACTTCACTGGAGAGGACTCAGCTGGGCTGGACTTGACTGGGGAAGATTGAGCTGGGCTGGACTTCACTGGGGAAGACTTCACTGGAGAGGACTTCACTGGGGAAGACTTCACTGGAGAGGACTCAGCTGGGCTGGACTTCACTGGGGAAGATTGAGCTGGGCTGGACTTCACTGGAGAAGATTGAGCTGGGCTGGACTTCACTGGGGAAGATTGAGCTGGGCTGGACTTCACTGGAGAAGACTTCACTGGAGAGGACTCAGCTGGGCTGGACTTCACTGGAGAGGACTCAGCTGGGCTGGACTTGACTGGGGAAGATTGAGCTGGGCTGGACTTCACAGGAGAAGATTGAGCTGGGCTGGACTTGACTGGTGAAGATTGAGCTGGGCTGGACTTGACTGGTGAAGATTGAGCTGGGCTCGACTTCACTGGGGAAGATTGAGCTGGGCTGGACTTCACAGGAGAAGATTGAGCTGGGCTGGACTTCACTGGAGAAGATTGAGCTGGGCTGGACTTCACAGGAGAAGATTGAGCTGGGCTAGACTTCACAGGAGAAGATTGAGCTGGGCTGGACTTCACAGGAGAAGATTGAGCTGGGCTGGACTTCACAGGAGAAGATTGAGCTGGGCTGGACTTGACTGGTGAAGATTGAGCTGGGCTGGACTTCACTGGGGAAGACTTCACTGGAGAGGACTTGACTGGGGAAGATTGAGCTGGGCTGGACTTCACTGGGGAAGACTTCACTGGAGAAGATTGAGCTGGGCTGGACTTCACTGGAGAAGACTTCACTGGAGAGGACTCAGCTGGGCTGGACTTGACTGGGGAAGATTGAGCTGGGCTGGACTTCACAGGAGAAGATTGAGCTGGGCTGGACTTCACTGGAGAAGACTTGACTGGTGAAGATTGAGCTGGGCTCGACTTGACTGGTGAAGATTGAGCTGGGCTGGACTTCACAGGAGAAGATTGAGCTGGGCTGGACTTCACAGGAGAAGATTGAGCTGGGCTGGACTTCACTGGGGAAGATTGAGCTGGACTGGACTTCACTGGGGAAGACTTCACTGGAGAGGACTCAGCTGGGCTGGACTTGACTGGGGAAGATTGAGCTGGGCTGGACTTCACAGGAGAAGATTGAGCTGGGCTAGACTTCACTGGTGAAGATTGAGCTGGGCTCGACTTGACTGGTGAA